>MU185803.1:82654-98285 GCA_016904865.1 Pissodes strobi | reverse complement strand
AGTTTGGGTTAGTCCTAGTTGGTTGCCCCCGGGGCGAGCGAAGCGAGCGGAGGGCTATACGTGAAGTGAAACATATTTATTTTGTACATTATTTTGGGTTAGTTTGGGTTAGCTTTGGTTAGTTTCGTCTCGTTTAAACCACTACGCACTTGCGTGAAGAGAGGATTGCGCGAAGCGCAAACCTTTCTTCACGCAAGCTTAGACGAAACAATTTTGTTTAGCATGGGTTTGTTTTGGTTAGTTTGAGTTAGCTTTGGGTTAGGTTTGCTTAGTTTAGGTTAGTTTCTTCTCGTTTAAGTCACTACGCAGTTACCTGAAGAAAGGCTTGCGCAAAACGCAAGCCTAGGCGAAACTATTTCGACTTTGGTTAGTTTGGGTTTGCTTTGGTTAGTTTGGATTAGCAATCCTCTCTTCACGCAAGTGCGTAGTGGTTTAAACGAGACGAAACTAATCGAAACTAACCAAAGCTAACCAAAAGTAACTAAAGCTAACCCAAACTAACCAAAGAAAACTCAAACTAATCAAAGCTAACCCAAGCTAATCGAAATTGTTTCGTCTAGGGTTGCGTAAAGAAAAGCTTAAGCAAGTGCGTAGTGGCTTAAACGAGACGAAACTAACCCAAACTAACCAAGGCTAACCCAAACTAACCAAAGCTAACTCAAACTAACCAAAGCCAACCTAAACTAACCAAAGCTAACCCAAGCTAATCGAAATTGTTTCGCCTAGGCTTGCATGAAGAAAGGCTTGTGCTTTGCGCAAGCCTTCCTTCACGAAGGTGCGTAATGGCTTAACCGAGACGAAACTAACCGAAAGTAATTAAAGTTAACCCAATCTAACCCAAGCTAACCGAAATGATTTCGCCTAGGCTTGCGTGAAAAAGGCTTAATGAAAATGATATGGCCGAGGCATGTACGAAGCAACTGCGTAGTTGCTAAAACGAGACGAAACTAACTAGGGTCGTAAGAAATCTCAGGGTAGTTTGGAGTAGATTTTAGGTTGGTCATAGTAGCATGGACTAGGTCGTAGGTAGCGCGAGTAGCTTGGAGTAGGTCGTATGTTGCGCGGAGTGGCTCGGAGCAAGTCGTAACTAGCTCAGAGTAGATTGTAGGTAGCTCGGAGTAGCTTGAACTAGGTCGTAGGTAGCGCGGACTAGCTTGGAATAGGTCATAGGTAGCGCGGAGTGGCTCGTAAGTAGCGTGAAGTAGTTTGGAACAGGTTGTAAGTATGTCACTAGGACTAGGTAGTAGCATTGTTTATATTTAATGGTCGTAGGTAGCTCGTATTGTAGTTCATAGTAGATGGTAAAAACATGTTTTCATGTAACTGTAAAAACTAAAATTATACATTTTGTCAGAAAATTTCACGATTTGTACAATTCAGCCCCTCAAAAGTCGAACTTTGGGGCTTTTTTGTGGGAAAACCAAACAATTGCGCAATATTTGAATGGTCAAAAACGTCTTCTAAAAGTGTCTAATTAAAGAATCAAAGAGTGTTTTTACAAAATTCCAATGGTTGCAAAACTGAAAAATTACCAAAAACTTATATAGAGGGTGTTTTATTAAATAATGAAATATTAGGCTAATTTATTACAAGGTAAACACTCTGTATGCACAGGTGTTATTTACCAGAATTTAACTTTTATAGAGCACCTTGTCTAACTGTAAATAGTCTTAGATTGTGGACATTTATCCTAGCAGTGACAGTAATGAATTTCTCCTATTTTTTTTTTAAATATCTATAAAACTGACCAAATTCAGAATTGCGTACAAAGTGGTGTCAGGTGTGGGGTATTTACTTTGATTTCTTTGCTTTCAGCTCTGTCGCGTATAGTCTCCTTCTGTAAAAGAGCTCTTATGAATTAGAAACAAGATTCTTTCGGACATTTATATTATAAATATTTCAATGGGCCTTGCTTCTAATTGGTAAGATCTGTAAGGTTACCATACGAAATGGTGTCAGGTGTGGGGTATTAGATTTAATTTCCTTTCTACTGCTGTAGAATTCAACATATTTGTAAAACTACAGCATTTCTTACAGGGTGTTGCTAAGTAAGTGTTTCAAACTTACACGGGTATCACACACTTAATGGTGTCAGGTGTGGGGTATATATTTTTGCCAGTTAGGAACATCTTTTTGCAGAACCATACGAATATCTGATTTGATACAAGTGTGTCTCTTAGATCGCCGAATTCGGATATAGAAAAGACGGACAAACCTTCAGCCGCGAAGAGTTTACCGAAAAACGGAACAGGATGTTGAAGTACCTGTCGACGATACCGCAACACCTGATGGCCAGTACAGGATTCAGAGCAGCCGATCCCGCGCAAACCGCGCTGGCGATAAGAGAGAAAGCCAATAGGTTGGGGATAATTACGACGATTATTTTTATAAAGTACGTATTAACTCTGGATTACACTTGATCCTCTGCAACGTCGTCGTAGTATTATTGTGATAATATCATTATGATTATTTTCAGTTATACCACAACGGCCGGCAGAGAAATGTCGGGGTACATAGACTACGCGCAAAGCCTTCTCAAAAAAGATTGGTCGAAGTTCTTCAAGGAAAACGTACCGATCTATCCGGACAGGTTCGATTTGGGATATTACGACTGGAAAGCGAACGCCACCGTCATCAACAATTCGATGTATTTTAAAGCTCTAATGACGCCGAAAGATGGTAGTTTTCGAACGATTTACTATTTTTTTATTCAAAATTGAAAGTCGGGAATGTCAAGCCTCATGGAAAATGGACCTTGCGACACCTTATTTTAAAGCTCTTTGCTCAGGCCGTAATGGCCAAAGTTTCAATTTAAATACCACTAATTATAGCTAGTAATTAAATTACAATAAGGCAACATTTTAGAATCGGAGAGTACTCGATGATACCTTCAAAACGATGGGCTGCAAGACCTTTTCCATTAAATAGGAGGATTTTGATTTTTCCGACAAACACTTTTCGCTGAGATTAACGTTGTGACATCTCTTTCAACAGGCCTCGTATTCCAGAACAAGTTCGACCGCATGCTAATCGTACCGGATCCGTATTCGCCGACTCCCGGAAATCACACGACCAGGGTACGGATCAAGACCAAAATGTACAATATTTTCGTTCTCATGGATCATATGCTAAGGAGTCGAAAATAAATTTAAATTATCATATCGACGTATTTTGATTTGGAAAAAGTTTATTCGACAGCGCTGCTAATAATACCAAAAAATATTAATTCTATTTGATATGAAATAGTGTCAGGTGTGGGGTATTAGATTTAATTTCCTTTCCACTGTTGTAGAATTTAATATTTTGTAAAAATACAGCATTTCTTACAGGGTGTTGCTGAGTAAGTGTTTCAAACTAACACAGGTGTTGCACACTTATGGTGTCAGGTGTGGGGTATATATTTTGGCAATCAGGAACATCTTTTTGGAGAACCATACGAATATCTGCTTTGATACAAGTGTGTCTTTTTATAATTAGATCGTCAAAATTCGACCGCATGCTAATCGTACCGGATCCGTATTCGCCGACTCCCGGAAATCACACGACCAGGGTACGAATCAAGACCAAAATGTACAATATTTTCGTTCTCATGGATCATATGCTAATGAGTCGAAAATAAAGTTAAATTATCATATTGACGTATTTTGATTTGGAAAAATAGCCCACCGGAGGTTTAATGAAACATCGCCTTATAGGTAGCGTACCGAACATAAAAGTTTATATGTTGAACGGGTCAAAATGTTACATTTCGCAAATCATCATAAAAAATCACCAAAACTGGCAACCTTGTGTAAACGTTGCACTCTACCGTGGCCATGCTAAAAGTAAAAATATATTAAATTTTAAACATCAGTATTATGAAAATTACAAAAATTAGGTTTAGATTGACAATTGAAAATTTATATTTTGGGCTATTTACAGGTTTTTCTGGTATTTATTTGGTGTAACTTTCTGGAAGACCCCTGTTGCTGATGGGCATCCTTAAGAACCCGAAAATGCAAAAGAGTGTCAGGTGTAGGGTACATGTTTTAAAACGTGCTATTGCTGTAAAATTTCGTTCTCATGTAAGTTAATTTAGTATGCAATTTAGTGTAAATTTCCGAAGGAACCTTGCATCTTAATAGGTAAGAGCAGAAAGTTGGTATGCGAAGATAGAGTATGGTGTCAGGTGTGGGGTACTTGTCTCGAGGTATGTACAATTAATTGACCTATGTGAATACAATAATATCAACGTACAGGGGGCTTTCGTATATTAATAGGAGATTGGAAATCAATTTCTTTAAAAGTAAACGCAACGGAAAGATAAGTAGAAAATAGAGTGGTTTTGTTTAGGATGCTTGCGATTGGTTGACCTCCTTATATCCCTATACTCTACTATGCTAGGTATTATAATAGTGTGAAACGACCTTTAGCTCTGCATAAAAATAGGTTATTAAAAAGCGTTCGCCTTTAAGTTTTCGGTTAAAAAGCGCAGCACGCGGTCGTTATAGAGTAATTAAGCCGCAGATACCGCAAAACTTTTCGTTTATATTCGCGTTAGCAAAGTTTTAAAAGTTTTCGTCGGTTTTTTAATTCTTTCCAACGTGAAATACCGTTTCGGAACACGCGATAATTACAAAGGGGCGATCTTCCAGAGTGATATTTATAATTCGTTTTGTGCGGGGGGGGGGGGGGGGGGGGGGGGGGGGTGGGGGGAGGTCAAGTTTTGTAGCCAAATCCTATAGGTTTAGTCATGTCAAAACTATCCCTTTGGCCCCAGAAGCAGAATTTATGGATTTACAATAGTTTTAACAAGCAATTCTATATTTAATAAAAATAATAAGCATATTCAACGTCTCATGAACGTAACATTTATTTTGATAGCAGACGACTAAGCGCAATTGACTTACAGTCGTTTTTCTAATCGGAGATCTAAGTTCGAGACCACACAGTGGAACGGTCCTATGTTACATGATAGACAAAAACCTTTTTTACGTCCTAGATCTATATTTTCTTATCCAAATTGAGTTATTTTCATTTAAATTCAACCTAGCTGGTGCGGGTTGCATTCGGACCCTTGGTTGCTGGCTACGTATAATTTTCGGCCCATGGTGTTTTCCAGCTGCAATTCTTGACAATTTAAGATAAGCTTATTAAATAGCGGCCCAAAAAGTAAAATTTTCTTATTGATAGTTTAACAGGGTGTCCTAAGTAGAAGAAAAGTTGTCCGTTCGTGACTTAAAGAAGTTAAATGAGAACAAACTATGATTTGTTGTTTTTAATATTTATTGGTGTTGTTCATTATCTTCCCCAATATCTCAGAAATTAAAATCAATTTGGCAACATTGTAGACATATGGTGATCAAAGAAGCAAGTTTTCTCCAATATAATCGACTTCCTAACTCTTACGATCTTAATATGAAAAGTAATTATTTTATTAAATGATTAATAAGTCAATTTAATGATTTTTTGATGAATGAAGTAGAATTTTCAACGCATACCTAGCTGTCTCAAATTTGAATTTATATTAATATAATTTGTCCAAACTACAATGCCTTAAATCCAATGTCCTACAAATTTGTATGGTTGTTCCACTGTATGGGCGGGACTTCTGCCAGAGGGCGGAAAGACAGCAGTCAATTGCCCCACTCAGTTGTTTTGTGGTAATTGTATTTAACTTATGCAAGCTTTCCGGTAAACGCGGTTTAGTGTCTTTTGGGGCCCTCATTAAGATTTCCCACTGATTATGAGTCATATTTTGTGTAAACTGGCGATAAAAATTCCTAAAACGTATTCGTTACATTATAAAATCGTAAGTAATATGAGCATTTTAGAGAATTTTGGAATTTCCGATGCTGGAATTAATACTTGATAATTTTATTATAATAGATAAATATATAATGTACCGGGTGCTCGCACAAAGTAGATTTTCAGGCACTGCTGACGAGGAAATCAGTATAAGTATCAGAAGGGGTGGCCCCTAGCAGGCCTTGCACTTAGACCACCAATTGGGCCCGTTGTGCCCCAGCCGGCATTAGGATGCCGGTCCTCCTTAAGAAAGCCCGCATCTCTTTCAGACTAACACGACGCACTGAATCTGGCTCGATCGACGTCACGCCAAAGATTCTGAATTTTGCCCACGCGAAGGCGGAGCATTCCGTAAGTAGATGGTATGGGGTCTCGTCGTCCTCCATGCCCCATCTACACTCCCCCTCCTCTGCAATTCTCAGTAGGGTCAGGTGCCGTCTAAGCCTACAATGTCCTGTGTAGAATCCTATCAGGGCCCTGAACTCCTTCCTAGGTAGGGACAACAGCGCCCTGGCGAGACTCTTCGCGGGCCCATGTATCATGAGCCTCGTTTGTCTCATCCCCGGAGCCGTCCGCCATCCCTCTTCCGCCCGACCCTTCATCTAGGCCTCCAAAGCTCTTTCACGAACACTCTGGGCGATCCCCGCATAGGGATCAAGTCCCAAGTATCTGCGTGCGGATCCTTCTTTGGCTAGGGCATCAGCGGCCTCGTTTCCCGGTACACCCGAGTGACCCGGTATCCAGACCAGCGTAACCTTTTTAAGCTTTGCAAGTTCAATCAGCCAGCTTCTACACTTCCTAACCAACAAAGAGCGCTTCAACGCGATGAGTGCGGCCTTGCTGTCGGAGCAGAAGAAAATCCTGCCTCCACCGACATTGAGCCTTAACGACTCCCAGACCCCCATCATGATCGTAAAAATTTCCGCTTGGAAAACCGTAGTGTGCTCGCTCAGTGAGGCGGATAATTCCCGCCCCAGGGCCCCACAGTACGCACCAGCTCCGGACAGTGTTCCCATTCTGGATCCGTCTGTGAACCAAACTAGGCCATCCCAGTTTCCCGTCCTTCCCTCCGTCCAGTCTTCCTTTGTAGGGAAGAGGAAGTTCAGCCCCTCGGGGAAGCCTATCTCAGGAACCATCGCGTCACCTGGTATATCCAGAATGGCTAAGTCCCCAGACAAGCCCCGTCATAGACCACAATGGCCCATCCCCGCATCAGCCAGTCTAATGGCTGCTCTGGCTGCCTCGTGCCTCACCCGGTACGCCAACTGGGGCAACCCCACCAGCACCATCAGGGCCCTCGGGGGCGCCGTTCTCATAGCCCCGGTGATGCAGAGGCATCCCAGTCGCTGTAATTTGTCCAGCACTAATCTGGACGCCATTTTCATGGATCCTGGCCACGAAATGACCGATCCGTGCATGAGCATCGGAGTCTTGTAGTTCCATAACATAGTTTTCGGCCCAAGTCCCCAGGTCCCTCTCTACGGCAAGCCCACAGGACACTGAGCGCCGCCGCAATCTTGAGCCGAATGTGTTCCTAAAAGGTCATTTTGGAGTCTAACCAGACACCCAGATACTCCTTTCTTAGCCGTAAGAGGGGTCTCTTCCAACGTGATGTTGGGAGAGACCTCCAGCTTCCTTTTCCTGGTAAAGATGACCATCTCTACCATGTTGGGATTCGCTCTGAGTTCGTTATCCCTACACCACTGTGAGAACCTCCTGCCCTCACCTCCCCGGTCCATGCCTGTTGAGCCTGGGAAGTGTGTGGTCAGTACCACACACTACCGCTCAACAGTAGGTTCTCCAGGCACTCCTTCGCGATCCTCTCAGCTCTCTTTTTTACTGCCCCCAGGCCTCTTCATTTAGGTCCCAGTCAGCATCTACCCCGCTGTGTTTAGCCCTATTAAAGAACCTCCTCAGCTGTTTCCGAGGCAATATATATATCACTATATATACAATGAGAATCCCATTCACTTAAGAAATTGAATACTAAAGACCAATTTACGGATTTACAACAGTTTTAATAACCAATTCATTTAATTATTTATTTTAAGATACCGGAAAATTAAGAGCAACTGACTTACAGCCGTTTTTCTAATCCCAGATCTAGGTCTAGGACGCCACAGTGGAACGGTCCTATGCTACATGTAGGACAAAAAAACTTGATTTTTAACATCGTACATCTGTGTTTCCTTATGGTGCTTTCCACTTGCGATTCATGACGATCTTTGAAAAGCTTTTTGAATAGCGATTTTTTGAAATATACAGGGTGTCTTAAGTAACGCGTGCCACAATCGCTATCTGCAAAACTGTAAGCGTTATAAGATCGGTTAAATTTAAGAAAAGTTGCCTTTTTAGATAGCGCGTTTACGGTGTTGTCAAATTCCGTTTTATTACTGAGATATTAAGCAAGATATGAAATAACTCGAAAAGGATATTCGTTAGCCAAAGAAGTTAAACCATTATTTTTCATTCGCATAAATGGACGTTTAACGAACTTTTTAAATGTGAACCTGGATTTTTGACTACATATTTAGAAAGGGAATCGACCATGAACCACTGGAATATGTCTTTCAACGTTTCGACGAGAAAAACCATCATCAGAAATGAATGAAAAAAGGGTCTTGCATAGGGCCTTTTGAAACAATTTTAAAATAAATTTAAAAATAGTGTTAATGATTCAATTTAACGATCTAATTATGAATTAAGTATAATTTTGAAGGCACTACTTGAACATACATTAATTATATATTAATATGACATAATTTATCCAAAACATATGACTGTCCAACAAATTCGTATGGTTGTCATACTGTATAGGCGGGACTTCTACCAGATGACGAAAGGTCATCAGTCAATTGCCCCACTTATTTGCTTTAAAATGAGGTTAGCTGTATTTAAATTAGGCAAGCTTTCCAGTAAACGTAGTTTAGGGCTTCTTGGGGGCACCATTAAAATTCTCCACTGGTTCTGAGTCGCAAAGTAAAATCCTAATGTTCGTTTTCTCGATTATATTTAGGACGAGATGTTAACGTGCAATACTTTCCAAAGAGTTGTACATTGAAGTGAAGAAAAAGGGCAAACATTTGTACATTGTACTACATGCAATACAACTAAATGTTTTTTGAAGTGAATACTTCTTTGGTTTCATGGAAGTCACTTTTCAAGGCCGTGTAACGACACGGTGTATTAAATTTTCATCTCGCAAGAGAGATGAAGTATATGCGTGAGAGAGAGAGAGAGAGTCTGATGTCCGCATGGCAAAACAAATCGCGGGAGGATCTCGACTGATCAGGTTCATTAACATCGCGTTTGATTTGACGCTCGGAGTATTCCGAGTACGCTTTTCATCTCTCTGTCTCTCTTTGACACCTGTTACACGCAATTTTTTTTTTATTAAAAAACATTTGAAAGGCATTCTCGCACGTCAATGGTCGCGCGACGTATACTCACCACATTGATAATCCGGACAGCATTTATTCGATCTATGAATGGCCTTACAACCCGGTTTTTTCGCACACTGGACCGTCTCGCATTGGACACCTGGTGGCTGACAGCGGCATTTAAGGCAGGGTTGTTCCGCTGGTACCGCTTCTTCCGCTCCATAGACCACGTCGCCAACTATACAAACTGGAAAGACAAATATATGAGAAAACGTTTTAGCACTTATCCTTGCCAAAATGCAGTACCATGAAATCGATCAGCTTCTAAATAATTATTACCACTGGCCGATACATTCGAATGTCTGGGCCAATGAAATTCGCACAATATCGACACACCTACCAGTTCATTAAAATTGCTATTAAATCCACGTGATATTTGGAAAAAATCTGGATTGGTTATGACCTAAATACGTCACTATTAAAATCCTTCGCAAAAGCTATTCCAAGAAGGATATCGGCTGAACTTGTCCGTTTATTGGCCTTTTCAACGTCAGCTTCCGGGCGGCTACGACGTCGGAAAAACGTGATTTAGCACGACTTTTCCGCTGTCAATTGGGTCGTGGCTAAGAAAGCTGACAAGAGGGTTTAGTAACCGCTTGAGTGAACTACGCGACTAGGGGATTTTATGAAAAAGTATATTTGGAAAAAACTGAAATATTGAGTTTTTCATTTGCTAGCCATCTACCAACGTTGCCACATTGTTGATTCGGAAAGAAAGCCGGCAGACGTCACACGAGTTAAGGAAATTAGATACCACATGCGAATGACATATGATGACAGTTAATAATCGTTTAAAAGTAGTAATGAGTAATGAGTGCTTAATTATAAAAAACATTAATCAGGTAAATTCACTTATTACATTTCTTCTTAACTTCTATAAAGAACAGAGGGATAAACAGTAAAATATTTTTCTTCGAAACAGCCCATTTTAGCAAATAACTCAAGAGACTTGACTTCTAAAGCAAAAACAGTTATAAAATTACTAAGGTTGGCATTATTGCTAAGCAGCTTAATATTAAAAAAGTGAAGCACCCTATATATTCTAACATAGTTACTGAGAACATTTATGCAACTTATGATGTATGGAATTTTCCGGTGCGCGAACCGGCAACATCGCCTGTTGTTGTCGATTTTCTAGCATAAACAAAGTCGAAATTTATCGTGATTTTCGGAAAAATAATTCGCGAAAAGTGGTTCGGCGTCTTGTTGAAAGTGCAAGGCATAAATGGAAACAAAGTTTCTTCCTAAAACACAAGAATTCTAAACTATTTCTCACAAATACCGCGTTACGGTTCTCTTGTAAACAACCGAAATAGAAACATTGTTGCCACTTCTATTGGCCGGTTTTTCCTGACGATTTAATTATTTACAAAACATACTGCAAATAAATCAGCAAACATGGCAAATGTTTGCTTTAAGTGTAAAGTGAACTGTGTTATGAAGGAATCAAAAATTGATATATTTGGATATCCTTGTGACTGCTGCAGAAAAATAATTTGCAAAAATTGCTCCAATACCAGTGCTACAGAAATAAAGGCCCTCGTAATGACAACAAGGACATTACTCTTCTTCTGTGAAGATTGTAAAGATCCTATTAAGCAAGTACCAACTTTAAAACATGGAGGATAATAAGAAGGATTTTGGAGAATTGAATGATGCCATGAAAGCGGCAGTACCTAGTTATGCAGATGTGGCCAAAACTTTCGAACAAAAGACACAATCACTTACTCAAGAATTCAAGGAACTGGAAAAGAAGTTAAAAGAGAAATCCAATCAGCAACTACAGATTTTCAACCATCATTGAATGCCCTCAAACAGGACATCAAAAACCTGGAAAATAAAGTCATAGCTAAACCAATTGGGAGCAATTCGAACCTTGAACCAACACTGTATGAACTGCAACAACGAGAAATAAGGGCACAAAATGTGCTCCTCTTTGGTGTGTTGGAAGTTTCAGAATACTCTACCAGGGAGGATAGAATAGAGAAGGATAAATCGTAAAGGAGGTAAATTCTAAAGATAATGAGAATAGGAAAATATGAAGAGCACAAAGTGAGACCCGTTAAAATAATATTTCCATATAAAAAAGAAGCATTAAATATATTAAAGCAAAAGAGCAAACTGTCAGCATTGACAAACACAACTTATATTAAAGGGGATCAAAATGAAGCCCAAAGAAGGTATATGAAAGAGTTGTTACAAGAACTGGAAACACCAACAAATCAAGGAGAACAGCATCTGAAAATAAAATATGTTCGTGGAACGCCTAGGATTGTTTCTATTAAACCAAACTCACAAAACTAAACATTTCATCCACTACAGTTGAAGTAACCTATTGTGTTCTATAAAAAATTAAATTGATGAATGGAAATACAAAGAAGTAACCCCACTTTTATCTGCATAACTGAAACTTGGCTCAATGAAAACATTCTTGACGGTTTAATCAATTTGCCTGGATATTGTATATTCCGTAAAGATAGAAACACCAAAGAAGGAGGAGGTATACTGATATACATCAAAGAAATAGAAAACAATATCCAAATTCGCTCATCAACTGAAAATAAATATGATATTCCTGCTCCTGTGGAGTCTTTGTGGGTGAATGTTAACGTAGGTGGTACAGAAATACTTCTTGGTTGCATATATAGAACTGAATATGTCAAAGCAGAAATAAACTCAGAATTGGTAAAAATAATTAAAACTGTCTTTTCTAGTAAAAATAAAACCATATTTTTTGATGACTTTAACTATCGCGAGATAAACTGGGATGGTCTTCAAACAGCTAAACAGGACGCACAAGCAGAAGAGTTCCTAGATGGGTTTAAAGAAACAAATGCCTACCAAATGGTAAATTTTAACACAAGAATAAGAGGAACTCAGCAATCTCTACTTGATCTCCTACTTGTAAGTGAAAAAAACTTAATATATGACTTAAAAAGTTCTTCTCCAATTGGACACAGCGACCATGTAGTAATTACTGGTACATCTCAAATAAAGGCAAAAGGCAAGGAAACATTTAAAAATAAAACACGAAACTTTTGGAAGGCAGATTATAATGCCATCAACAACTACATAAGCGAGCAAAACTTCGATAATACAAATACCAACCTCGCAAAATATGAATTGTGTGAGAAAATCATCAAGAAAACCATCGACACCTTTATCCCACTCCAATCCATAAGGAAAAATCCGCAGAAACCATGGATAACTGCAACCATCTTCAAGGAGATAGACAAAAAACGCAGGCTTTGGGATATGTATAGACATAACACTACAGACGAGAACTATCAGGCATATAGACTCCGGAACAACAAACTAAAAAACACAATTTCTAATGCAAGAATATGTCACAAACAAAACATAGTTCAATCAAAATCGAAGAAAAAATTCTATAAGTATGTGAGCAAAAGTCTAAATTCCAAAGTTACAAAAATTACCCTAAAGGATAATAAAACTAACTCCATAGTAGAAAAAAATTTGGACACTGCAGAAATGTTTGCAGACCAATTTAAGAACATGTACACCAAAGAAAACAATCAGATTCCTATTCTTCTCAACAGCTACACGAACATAAGCTCACTGCATAGTATAGACTTCACTCCAGAGAAAGTCAAAGAAGCAATATTAGACCTTAAAACCGACTCAAGTCCTGGACCTAGTGAAATTCTATCCATATTTTTAAACAAGTGTGCAGAGAGTCTAAAAACACCTCTAAGTCTTGCAATGAATGAATCAATTACCCTTGGAACTATACCAACCAGTTGGAAGAAAGCCATTATTACACCGATCTATAAAATGGGGGACAGATTTAAACCTGAAAACTACAGGCCAGTAAGCTTAACAAGTTCAGTCTTAAACTGATGGAAAAAATTATAGTGAAGGACAATTATAAATGAAATCTTGCCGGACAACCAGGATGGCTTCCAGAAAAAGAAATCAACAATAACTAATATGCTTCGATGTTTGAATGATTGGACTGCAAACCATGATAAAAATATACCAACAGATGTAGTCTACCTAGGCTACGAGAAAGCCTTTGACAAGGTACCTTTTAAAAGGCTCCTGTACAAATTGGAGCGCTTTGGAATAAGGGGTTGTCTGCACAAATGGATAGGCAACTTTACACGAGGCAGGACCTTTACGGTGAGAGTAAATGGAGAATGCTCTTCCTTTCGGGACGTGATTAGTGGAGTACCACAGGGATCTGTGCTGGGACCACTCTTATTCCTGATGTATTGAAATTGGAATGTATAAAGTGTCTTTCCAGTTTTCATCCAAGTTGTAGTTCTCGCGTGTGAACTTTTAATAAAGGAGGAAAATTTGTCTGTTGTGAAAGTGTGGCAGGAAGTGAGGTTAACGTAAATAAACCTCGCAGGAATAGTGAAAAAGGTGATATTTCTTTGTTGGATATGGATGAATCAAAAGTAAAAAAGATAATAGAAGGATCCCTTAAGCATTTTCTAGGCCCACTCGAACGGAAGATGGACAAAAACTTTGGTGAGCTGGAAAGATCGGTACAATAATTCATGTCCCAGGCATTTGAAGAGCAAAAGGCCAAATTAGAACTGATGATGAAGGAAGTTTCATCCCTACGAGCGAAAAATGGGGCTTTAGGAACTAAGGTGAAAAAACTGGAAGATAGGCTGGAGGATATGGAATGGAAGGATAGGGCTAACAATATCATCATGGATGGGGTACTCAAACAAACTGAGATGGACATAAGAAGAACAGTAGGGAACATAATGGAGGCCATGAAGTTAGAATCGGCTAGAAATGAAATAGTCGAGTGTGCAAGATTGGGAAAGAAAGAGGATGGGCCTATTTTGGTAAAATATAGTAACATGGGCACTAAGAAGGACGTACTAAGGATTAGGCAAATTAAGGGATTAACAGTAAGCTCATGTGGTCTTGAAGGCAGCGGCGAGAAAAGAATTTATTTTAACGAGGACCTTCCAGTAGCCAAGCGAGCATTATTTAAGAGTGTACGAGAAGCACGAAGGCAAGGTAATTTTAAAGCTGCATATTGTATAAATGGGGGTATATATCTAAAGAAAACGGACCAAGGTATTCCTATTAGAATTAGACAGGAGAGTGATATATTTACTTAACTTAGTAGTTAGTGTATATTTTTAATGTGAGTTATAAAAAGCTCCTAGTATCTGTTAAGATGGATCTAAATAGCATATTAGATGATTATAAGACTAGTGAAGCAATTGTAAGTCATAGTTTAGCAAATATTACTTTTTTTGATAGGAGTCAGGGAGACATTAATATACTGCATGTTAATATTAGGAGTATTTATCATAATTTTGATGAGTTTCTGGTTTTTTTGGAGTCATTGGGAAAAGAGTTTGATGTAATAGCCATGTCAGAAACCCATAATATATATAATGCAATTGACTTTAATATACCGGGGTATGATCTATTTTTTAATGAAAGCACCCTAAATAGATGTGACGGTTGTGCAATTTATGGAAAACAAAAATATCTAATAAGCCATGACATTTTAATTGAAAACAATCTCAGAGTTATAAGGGTCACTTTACAAAAAAATAAGAAAGTGGTAGATGTTCTTGCTACATATAGGTGTTTTTCTTTAAGTAAAGAGGATTTTATGGTTAACGACAGGGCACTCAAATACTACTTCAGTTTTTACGGGGGATATTAATATAGATCTCTTGTTGAGTAATGCTGATTTAACTAATGATTATCTTAATATGTTGAATAGTTATGGATTCATAAGTGTTGTAAATAAACCTACTAGAAAAATGGGGAATTCTGAATCTTGTTTAGACCATTTTTTTATCAAAAGTAAAAATGAGATTTTCCAGGGGTTAAACACAGTAGTTCTGGAACACAAGCTGACCGACCATGATCCCATCTTACTCAACATCGGATTTGACATAAACATTGAAAACAAAAATAAACGAAAAGAGTTTCAAATTATAAATTATGAAAAACTTGAGGAATATCTGGATGGAGAAAGATGGAACGGAGTTCTGAAAGCTAATAATGCTGACTTGTGTACAGAAAATTTTATACATATACCGAAAGGATTGATTACTAGGGCAAAGAAAACACGTTAAATTATCTTGTAAAAACGAAAGAATTAAGCCTTGGATAACTGGGGGTTTAGTAAAATCTATAAGGAACAGGGATAGACTAAAAAAAGAATCTGTTTTGCATAATAATAATATCATTCTTGTGAATCGGTATAAGGAGTATAGAAAATTACTGTCAAAACTTATAAAAACAGCAAAGTATACTTACTATGGATCCTTGGCTCAACAGAGTGCTGGTGATTCAAAAAAAATTATGGAATAATAACCCAAACTGGTGAGAGCAGTTTGATTACGGGGAGTGACGCCCTCGCCATTCTGAGTTGCCACGGGATGTGGCCCATC
>MU185803.1:54315-82644 GCA_016904865.1 Pissodes strobi | reverse complement strand
ATTCTGAGTTGCCACGGGATGTGGCCCATCAAATCCCATCGTCCTCCTCCAGGCTGGAGAACACCAAAGTACAAAGTCTGGAGCTGATCACTGGGGAGTGACCCAACAAACCCTATTTTTACCCCTGTCAGACTAGGGACCACCAAAGGAAAGAGTCTGAGGCCGATGCATCCAGTGGAAGCGGCCCTAGGTGGTAGATGCATACGCCTACTCGCATCGTCCGGTGAAAGACCACCCCACCAGAACTGGGAAGCGCTAAGTGGTTTTCCCGAATCACGTTCCGTTTCCGCGCTGGTGGTTCCGGGTTCCACAGTAGGAATATAATAATATGGACATGATGGTGCTTCCGGGATCAAAATATTCCGGAGGTAAACTCCCCGGCCATTCGGATCTCCGGGCGCTGGGTGGCCCTGGGAGCCCTTCATTCCGCATTTCACAGACAGCAAAGATACCGAACCAATTTAGAATTGATTGCTGCAACATAAGAGGCCTAAATATAAACATAAATTCGGTACACCAACATCTACAAGCAAATAGACCACACATACTAGCCCTTACAGAAACACAAGTATGTTCTACAACAACAACAGTGAACTACCCCTATCCTGGTTACGACTTACATACCCGATTTAGACATAAGTTCGGAATATGCCTTTTCGTCCGAAGCGACCTTTCATGTCACCGCGAGGAGACACTCGAACCGAACAACTTTGACGTCATGTGGCTCAAGTTTACCGCCAAGGGATTAACCAAGTTTATATGTTGTCTCTATCGGCCTCCGAGCGATAGAGCCTACCAAAGCTTTTTTTCAACACTAGCTACCACTTTTGACTCAATACAGGTTGATCATCCCAGTTCAGAAATAATCGTTCTGGGAGACTTCAATGCCCACAACACCAACTGGCTCAAACATCACAACAAGACCGACAACGAAGGTAGAGAGGCTGCAGCATTCGCCATCAGCTGCGGGCTTACTCAACTTGTAGACGAACCAACTCGAATCTCAGAGAGGGGCGAATTCGCCGCCCTCCTGGATCTTTTTCTAACCACCAATCCTGACCAGTACACAGTTACAGTTGGTCCGCCATTAGGTACTTCCGACCACAAACTTATTACAACGGTTTGTGAATTGCCACTCATACAGAAGGATCCACCATTGCCTCGCAAAATCTGGCATTACAATTCTGCAAACTGGGATGATCTAAGAAAGTTCTACTTGGATTTTCCTTGGCTCGACGTCTGCTTTGGCGCTGACGACCCGTCAGTCTGCTGCGAAAAGATCACGCAAGTAATCTCCTCAGGAATGGAAGCATACATCCCAAATTCCATCAAGTTACCATCAAAAGGAAAGCCCTGGTTCGATGGAAGATCCGAAAGAGCTGTGGGTAGGAAACAGCAAGCCTACAAGAACTGGCAGCAAAATCAGACCGCTGAAAATCGCAATTATTTTGTCGAAGCGAGAAACGAATGCAAGCGTGTTATCGACGAAACTAAGGACAAACACAATCAAAGGATCAGGAATAAACTTTTGCAATGCCCCAGTGGCTCCAGGAATTTCTGGTCGGTAGCAAAAGCAGTAAGTAACAACTTTACAGAAACGTCTCTCCCACCTTTGACAGACGAACGTGGCATCACGGCGACTACAGCCAAGGAAAAGGCAAACATGCTCGCCAAAATGTTTTCTTCGCACTCTACCTTAGACGTCCCCCAAGGCAAGACTCTCCCCACCATATCGAACATCAACACTACCATGGCAGAAGTCAAATTTCATCACCGTGATATTCGTAAAATCCTTAAAAATCTAGATACGCAAAAGGCATCAGGACCGGACGGAATACCTGCCATCGTGTTAAAGAACTGCGCCAACGAACTAACACCCGTTTTTTCTAGGCTTTTTTCTCTGTCTTACGGAAAAGGGATTTACCCATCTTCTTGGAAAGTCGCCCGAGTGCAACCTGTTCCAAAAAAAGGCAAGAAAACCACGCCCTCAAACTATCGTCCAATTGCCTTGCTTCCAATAATCTCCAAAGTCATGGAACGTGTAGTCAATCAGCAACTACTCAAGTACCTCGAGAACAACAAAATAATCAGTGATAATCAATACGGCTTTCGCAAAGAGAGATCGACAGGAGATATATTGGCCTATGTCACTCATATATGGAGTAGGGCAATTGAGAACTACGGAGAGTCTCGAGCGATTGCGTTGGATATTTCAAAGGCATTCGACAGAGTTTGGCATGACGGACTGCTCAACAAACTACCGTCCTTCGGACTGCCAGCCTCTCTCTGCAGCTGGCTTGCCAGTTTCCTTAAGAGCCGATCTCTGCATGTTGCAGTCGATGGACACATCTCGGACACATTCACCATCAACGCGGGCGTGCCTCAGGGCGCAATACTTTTACCAACTCTGTTCCTCATCTATATTAATGACCTGCTGACCGAAACAAATAATCCTGTTTACAGTTTTGCGGATGACAGTACCCTTGTCTCCCATTTTAGATCAGAACAACCCTTATCAGCGACTGAGACTCATCACCGCAGACAGGAGCAGATTACAGCAATTAATCAAGACCTGGAGAAAGTTCAAACTTGGGGCGACCGAAATTTGGTCCAGTTCAATGAAGCAAAGACCCAAGCAGCAACGTTTACTAAGAGGACCAATACAGCGGGCCCTGACATCATTATGGCAGGATCGACCATTCCTTCATCCTCGTCAATCGGGCTGCTGGGTGTCTCGGTCAACAGCAATATGTCATGGCATGACCATGTTGCTAATATCGCAAAATCAGCCTCCCAGAAGCTTGGTGCGCTATTTCGCAACAAAAAACTCAATACACCGCAGCAGTTGCTCTTGCTCTACAAAGCGCAAATAAGACCGTGCTTAGAATATTGCTCACATATCTGGGGTGCCGCACCAAAGCACACCCTAAAGCTGCTGGATTCCATTCAGAAGAGAGCTGTGCGTCTCGTCGGCGACCCGGAGTTGACCCGGAATCTAGATAGTCTGGAACATCGCAGACATGTAGCCGAGATATCTCTGTTTTACAGATACTTTCACGGCAGATGTTCCCAGGATTTGGTCCGCCTCATCCCGCCCCTGGCAGCTCCTGTCAGACAGTCACGACAGACGGCGAGAGCGCATCAGTTCGTCGTGCAACTGGAAACACCTAGAACATCGCTTTACAAGAACTCCTTTGTCTGGCGCACTGCATCACTGTGGAACTCACTCCCAGGACATCTGTTTCCCACTAATTACAACCTACAAATATTCAAGAGCCGTGTCAATCAACATCTTCGCACACACGCCGCTCGTCGAGCGCCATAGGGTCTCTCTTTAGTGTGTGTGCCACTGCCATAAAAAAAAAAAAAAAAAAAAAGCAAGCGACCAATGATCAGCATGTGACATCTGAAATAAATAAAATAGCAGGCTCTGATAATGTAGAACTAACTGATAAAAATCTTATAGCTGGAGAGTTCAATAAATTTTTTAGTTCAATTGGCACTAAGCTGGCTAGCAGGATAGGGAATTTAAATGATACTGAAAAAACATGTGATAAGGAGAGAGTGACAAATTATTTTATGCTTGGTCCAGTTAATTATACAGAATTAAAAGAACATATTATGAGTTTAAAGAAATGTGTTAAAGGTGGGGAGGATGAAATTTGTTCTACGATTATAAAAAAATTTCATAAACAACTGATGGAACCTCTTCTACACATTACAAATACGGTGTTTTTGATTGGTGTTTTTCCAAAAATTTTAAAGAATGCAGTAATAATCCCATTATTCAAGAAGGGTAATAAAATGGATGTTAACAATTATAGACGTATTATAGCCTTAACTAGTACCATTAGTAAAATAATTGAAAAATGTCTTAGAAGTAAACTCTTGAAATTTTTGGAAAAAAATTATGTTTTGAATAGGTATCAATTTGCTTTTAGACAGAGTTCAAGTACAGAAAATGCACTGTGTAAGGTTACTGAGGTAATATTAAGAAAATTGGATCAAGGTAAGAAGGTTATTGCCCTATTCTTAGACCTACAAAAGGCTTTCGACACTGTGGTACACAAGATACTACTTGATCGTTTAGAACAGGTAGGAATAAGAGGAGCCCCAGACAACCTCATTAAATCATATCTTGACAGAACACAAAGTACCAAGATATATCCCCATAGTAAGTGACAGATCAAAGGTAGAGTTTGGAGTGCCGCAGGGCACAGCGCTTTCTCCATTCTTATTTAATATCTACATTAATGGCATTTTTTCTGTCATTAGTGAGGATATAGTCTTTTGTTTTGCGGATGATTCAGTCTTGGTTCGGAGTGGTGAGGACTGGGAAGGTTGTAAGCAAAAAGCAGAGCTTGTGTTACAAAAAATAAAAAAATGGTTGGATCAAAGTTTACTCTCCTTAAATGTTGAAAAAACTAAGTTTATTAATTTTTCACTCTCATCTCGCACCCTTCCTAATTTTGAAACAATTAAGCTACACAATGGTAATTGTAATTTGTTGAAGTGTAAGTGTAATTGTTTTACAAAGAGAAAAAAATGCTTAAAGTACTTGGGGATATATATTGATGAACTTTTTTCATGGAAAGAACATATAGCTTATATTGTTGGTAAAGTTAGGAAACTTATATTTAAATTTAAAGAACTTAGAAATATACTTACTTTTACATCTTTAAAATCTGTCTATTTTGCATTTGTTGAATCTGTCATTAATTACGGCAATGTGGTATGGGGTGGTGCAGGGGTTACAGAAATTGGTAAACTTCAAATAGTTCAGAAATGGATTATTAAAGTAATGTTGTTTAAACAAAAAAGGTATCCAACAGTGTTAGTGTATAAGGATAGCGGCATTCTGTCACCTCAACAATTACATACTAGGGCAATCATAAGATTCATGTTGAAGGCTGATTGGTATAAAGATAATAAAAACCATGGGGTTAATACTAGAAACGCAGCGCAAAATAATGTATTATTACAAAATTCAAGACATTCCATTTGCCAGAATCATATCTACTGTGTTGGGCCAAGGATTTATAACAGTTTGCCAGCAGAGTTAAGATCTAAACCTTATCGGAGATGTAAGAAGAATATTGTTAAATGGATTTTAGAGGGGAAATAAATACATGGGAGTTGGGTATGTTGGGAGTTTACTATTCTTTTGAGATGGGAAACCCGCTTTGAATCTCTTTTATTTTTACTATTTTTGTATGAGTATTATTTTGTTTTTTTTCTTAAATTGTTTTTGTGATGATTAAGGAATATTTGTTTTGATAACTAAGGTATGGAGTGCACACACAGTATTCTTAATACTATAGTGTACTTAATATTAGCAGTAGACAGTTGGTGAAAACATTAAGACTATGAGTTGTATGAGTTATCATTGTATATTTGTATTTTTTCTTACAGTAGTTATAAAATATAGTACTAAGGATAATATGTAATTTCTGCTAATAAATAAATAAATAAATAAATAAATGTTAGTGACCTGGGTAACGAAATTAAGACCAATATATCATTCTTTGCAGATAACACCAAGTTATATTGCGATGCATCGAGCCAATATTCTGACATGAAAGACGATCTAGCAACAATTGATGGTCCAAAAATTGGCAGATGAAGCTAAATGCTGACAAATGTGTAGTGTTATCCATAAATCCAGAAGTTCTAGGAAACCAATACATTCTGGATGGTTGTATGTTGCAACATGTCCAGTTATATAAGGATCTAGGCATTATAATATCAAATGACCTGAAATGGGGCAAATACATTGCTTTTATTGTGAAAAAGGCCAATTCTTTCGCGTATTTGGCTAGAGTAGCATTCAATAATACTAGTCCACAAATGATTCTTCATGATGATTCATAAGACCAAAGATTGAGTATGCACACACAGTTTGAAATCCATATTTTATCAAAGACATAAACTTGTTGGAAGGGGTACAAAGAAGATATTATACTAAGATTTCAAAGGAATTCCACAACACCGGATATGAAGCCAGGATGAAGCAATTAGGGTTAACATCATTGGAAGAGAGAAGAACGAGAGGAGACCTAATTGAAACATTCAAAATATTGAATAACCACTACAACGGGAACATCCACAAAATTTTTTCCTTAATCCATCTTCAGAATCTTCGAGGTCACTCCAACAAACTTAATAAACAAAAGGCAAACAAACTACCAAAAAAATTTTCTTAAGTAACAGGATAGTGTATAAGTGACTGAAGAAATAGTGAGTGCGCCGAACATCAACACTTTTAAAAACCGTCTTGACTCAAAAATGGAAGACATTGGTGGTGTGTTGGTACATTATGCATCATAGAAAAATGCAATTCGACAAATTTGAACTGAATTTTGACTATTGTTTTATTGTAAACAGACTCATCGGTTTTACCGCTTTCTGTTTTATTTATAAATAAATAAATAAATTAATTTTTGGAATTTTTAGAAGCACTACTATACATTCAATCCATATCGTTCATCGAATCCATGTTTTATTGCGACAGAACATTTCTGCCCTCATGATTTTTAGGCGAAAGAAATCCGACCCGAAAACTTTTCAATCGCTCAAAAGGTTTCCAGGAAAGCCGGTTTGATAACGGTTTCCTTCGCATTTTTCTTTTATACGCTCTTATCATTTTTCTCTTATTTCTTTTCCGAATCGATGGACCCGAGGGATATTTGTTGTTTTTTACGGGGGAGGATTTATCTGGCTTACGGGGCTTAAGCTGTTTGAACTAGCATTATCAAAAGCAAGAAACATTAGGATGATTTAGATAGTAACATATTTACCTTGCGGTTGATTTCCTTCGTTTTCCGGCTCGATATCGGGCGGATAGACTTCTCGTACCATACGAATCGACCTTTTGACTACTCCTGAAAATAACGAAATATAGATTAATAATAATAACAATATCAAATATAAATAACAAATAATTTATAGAATACATATCTAAGTACAGGGATCTTCGGAAGTTGAAGCTTTAGTGCTATAAATTATAAATTTTTGCCTCCCACCGAGACGTAATATATTCCAGTTTAAATACTAAATAGTAATTAATTTCCGACCCGAAAACGTCCAACTAAGTTAGTCCGCATTCATTAATTTCGAATTAAATAAATTTAACTTGGGGCCTCTCCGATGACGAATCGTTTCCGAAAAGTAGAAAATTCACTGGAACATTATTTGCGTTATACCATCAGCAAAACATGTGACATAAGCCGGCTGCATCGACCTGAAGAAATCGACCAATAACCCCTTTACATAAATAATAAATTTACAACAATGATGCTGCAATATATTAAGTAGATAACCTGATCTTCAGGTATAATCGAATCGGCTCAATTATGTAACGGCAAGAAATTGTATATTTAATTATTTTCGTTTAAAATAATACTTAACATCAGTATAATGAGCGTCGATAATAATAAATTTAAGCAAAGTCGAAGGAAAAAAAAGCCGTAAATCTCCGGACTAATGTTTCTAATCGAAGACTAGTGGCAACGTCGCGTAACTGTCAGGCTCCCTTATGTCAGGCGATTGAGAATGTTTACATCGACTGATTGTTACCCATTGGCGATGCAAATGATAAAAGTGACAAAAATATGACAGCAACAAGGGTACTTGTTGTTTATTAAAACAACTGGATTCAAATTAAGATAATGCATAAAAATATGAAAGACATTAAAATAAGTTATTGTTTGTAAAAACACCGACTGCCTTTAAAAATATTTAAAAATTACATTATTTTTCAGATTCGATATACATGGGGCTTAGAAAAGTATGTCCAAATATAAAATCACAGCCACCTAACCCAAAAAAAAAACAATACGAATATGCTTTTTCCAAAGAAAATGTATGTCCAGTATTGCAAAGTTGAAAAAAGAGCATGCTGCTGTTATTGCATTGGAATTTTTTAATATTTTGAAAAACAATGATGCTTGAGTACCTCTACATTTTAATAAGTTTAAACACTCTGGATATGGTATCTACGAAGTGACATAATTCTTAGTACTTTTTTAATGGCGATTTTATGAAGAATTACTTTTTTTCGAATTGCTCAAAATTTAATTCATTCGTCCACTTTCGTATAAAATCCGTGGACACACTGTATATCTATTAACTTATAAGTAACAAAATCATATTATAAATAGGAAGACGCGTTTGATACGTATAAAGTCAAAGCAAAAAAACCGTAAACCTCCGGACTACTCAATCTCATTTATTTCCTATAAGTTTACAATACTAAATCTTACTTCTAGCTGGGGTGCGATTAGTAGACTGTCTCCTCGTGGTGCAATGTCTGTTAGGTAATTTATTGCCTGATAGATAGCTGAAAGTGTACTGCCAATTGTGTTGTCGATCTGTATAGATATCTACATCTCCCGACTAGGAGTACTACCAGAATATTCATAATGATTCACAACAAAAACCAAAATGACTCTTTTGAGAACCCCTCGACAAGGAATATCGGACCATCAGTCCGTGTTCTACAACTAAACATAGAAGGTATGAGTCCAAATGTGAAGTCCTGGCAATACTAGCATATATGCTATCTATAGACGTAATAGCCGTTCAAGAAACACATACTGGGAATGAAGATCAGTTCTGCAGCAGAGGACACATAGAGGGATATGACGTTGCTGGAGTAATATAACATGACACCTACGGCTCCACAACATATGTACGTAGCGATATTGATAACTGATCTTTCGTCAGAAGAGACAACACCAATAACAGCCATCAAATCGAAATTATTATTGTTAATTTGAGTGTTATTAACCTGTACAAACCACCAAACGTAAATTTGATAAGCAGTCTGATACCTAAGATACCGATATCCATCTCTTGCGATTGGAGATTTCAACAGCCACCACCAAAATTGGGGCTACTCTCAGAATAACGTCAATGGTTTAGAATTACTACAGTGGGCTGATACCGAAGACCTAGAACTAATCCACGACTCCAAAGACAAATCTACATTTCATTCTGTAACGTAGAATCGCGGATATAACCCAGATCTCTGTTTTGCCAAAAGGAACGAAAAATATCGTATTGATCAAATTAACAGAAAAGTTTCATCTGGTTTTCCGCGCAGCCAACACAGGCCAGTATATATAAGCATCGAAACCCAGATTCCCCTGGTAAAGTATGTGCCAAGGAACAGATGGAACTTTAAAAAAGCAGATTGGGCAAGCTTCTCAAAATATACCGACGAATACGTTAGATGGATTCCAACCAATGACCTTTTTACAAAAGCTCTTAGTACAGCTGCCGGTCAATCTATACCAAGGGGCTACAGAAACGAATACATTCCGGGATGGAACGCAGAAAGCGACAGATTATACGCTAAGTTTGAAACAACTGGAGATACGGAGGTGGCCGAAAAGCTCATTCAGTCATTGGACGACGCAAGAAGAGGTAAAAATGGCGAGAAACAGTAGAACATGTTGACTTCAAATAATCTAGCAGAAAAGCTTGGTCCTTACTGAGGCGACTAGGGTCCAGCTCACATACCCATTCAACGACAACTAATGTAGTTTCCCCTAACTCCATAGCCAATCAGATCGTCAATGTGTCTAGGGCCTCCCTTAATAAAGATTTTGCAAGAAACATCAGAAAACAACTGAGCCACAAAAAACGCCTAGCTGCTGCTGAATCTCACAGGATGCCACCATTCACTGAGACAGAGCTAACTGCCGAAATATCATCCCTAAAAACGGGGAAAGCTTCGGAACTGGACGCAATTTGTCCTGAATTTATTAAGTATTGCGGAAAGAGAACTTTTCAATGGCTGCTTAGTTTATACAATAACATAATTTCTACATGCCACTTACCGCGAGTTTTCAAAAAATCAAAGATGTAGTTAAACCAGGCAAAACTCCAGATAGACCAGATCACTATCGCCCAATTGTCCTCCTTAGTATATGCTTAAAGTTAGTGGAAAGGCTCATATACAACCGCATTGCTCCAGCTATAGACGATATTCTTCCAATTGAGTAAGCCGGCTTTCGTCCAACTTGCAGCTGCTGCCCTAACATCACATATAGAATACGGGTATGAAAAATCAGAAGAATGCAGTGGCATTTATAGATCTAACAGCTGCCTTTGACGCGGTATGGAGGTATGGACTGCGTTATAACCTGCTGAAAGTAATACCCTGCTATGGTCTAAATTTACTTATAAACTAGATCCTGAGCAATAGAAGACTCTAGGTCCACCTGGATGGCAAGAAGAGCCGAATAGTTACTCTAAATAATAGTTTACCCCAGGGATCTATCCTGGCGCCGTTACTTTTTAACTTATACATTAACGACCTTCCCGAAACAAGAGCCAGGAAATTCTGTTATGCAGATGACATGGCACTAGTGGTGCAACATCGTGACTTTAAATTCTGTGAACAAACTCTTAATGATGACCGCAATACCTTAGATAAATACTTTATGTCCTGGAGACTGGTACCAAATGCAGCAAAAACTGAGATAACCACGTTTCATCTAAACAAGCATAAAGCAAACCAAAAGCTAAAGCTTACATTCGCAGGACGAAGAGTAGTAAATAAACCCTCATCTACATATTTCGGAGTCATTTTGGACAGATCCTTAACTTTCAGAAAACACCTCTCAGCAGTGGCGGGTAAACTTCGAACCCGAAACAACATAATTCAAAAGCTGGCATACTCTAGCTGGGAAGCCGATGCCGAAACTTTGAAAACTTCTGCCATAGCCCTTGCATATTCGAGAGCGAAGTACAGCAGTCCTTTTATTTTATTTATTTATTTATTTAACGGGACATGCCCAATCGAACATTTTAGAACTTATACTGATAAAATTTACAAACAAATTTCAATACAACTGAACTTACGATTAAAATAAAACTTAACATAAAATACATGATAAAATCAGACAATATGACAATTAATATCTCTAAGAACAGATCTCAACTGGCTTAAAGATAGGAAAAACACATCACTCGGCAGCTGATTGGCCAGCATCATCATCCGGTTCAAGGAGTTGAATTTACCATATGTAGTACGATGGTGCTCAACCTGAAAGGTGCTACCACCCCTCAGTACCCTAGCCGAAACTTGAAAATTGACATTGAATAGGAGATCCTCACTTTGTATAATATTATGGATGAGTTTGTAAATAAACATTATATCAAAACTATCACGTCGTTTCTTTAGAGTCTCCAGGTTTAACAACCTTAACAACACATCATAATCTACTAATTCGCACTTAATTCTGAGCCTAAATGCAATATATCTCAAAAATCTTTTCTGGATTCGTTCAATGGAGCCTATATGCACATTATAGTGAGGTGACCATACACAGGTGCTGTTTTCAAGTTGGCTTCTAACAAAAGAGATATACAGAGTTTTAATTGCCAATGTGGTTGAATAGTAAACATACCACAAAAGTTGACACTATACTGTTAAGTCAACTCCATGCCAATGGTTGCCAGTTCTTAGTAACATAGAACCACCTCACTGTCGCCGACAGACTGCTCTGACTAGAGAATATAAAAAAGTTATCTCCAATCGAAACTTTCCAACCCACGAAGATATCGAGCATGTCACACATCGCTTGAAATCCAGAAACACACCGTATGAGTCTGCCAGAATAGAGACCAACTTTGACGCTCTTGTCCGCTGGACACACGAGTGGGAATCAAATACAATATCCCACACATCTTGGAAAATCACTCCAGGTATACAACCTCCTGGTTTCGCTCTACCCAGAAGAAGTTTTTTAAGTCTAAACAGGCTCAGAACCGGTCATGGACGTTGTGGCGAAATGACGTTTATATGGGGACTTCGAAAAACTTTGGATTGTGATTGTGAAGCTCCTTCACAATAAATGTCGCATATAATAAGTGACCTCTATGATGTATCTCCAGTAACAATCGGCTATATGAACCAATTGGACTTCGATTTTAGTTATGTGCATGTTATTTCACATTTTTAAATTTTATATTTGTGTGTATTGCAAATTTTTGTTTCACATTTTAGGTTAGTTTGTTATATAAACTTCAATTTATTATGTACTCCAAAAGACACATAGGATAAATAAATAACTTCTAGCTTATTACATATCAAGCCTCCGAGCTTCTTAGTACTAGGTACTTAAACCTATGAACAAATGTTCTGTCATGGCATACCCCATCGCAGTGGGGGACATATATTTAAACTATATATATATATATCAGCAATTCACAGTGTGTATTCAAATTACCTGGGATAGTGCCCTTCAATTGTTTTGCAAAATGTGCTTCCCCACAGGGTGTTTTTGCTTAGTATCTTGTATTTAAGTGTAAAAAACAAGTAAGAGATTTTTGTAGGAAAAACGGTGTGAAAAAACCTACTCTGTAATGGCAAACACAACATTTAATATATACTATACCGAGTGGTGCATCGAGGTTGGAAACATAGGAAATCCCATGCAAATTTTAAACTGGTTAAATATTTGCTCCCCTGTTGACTTTAGAGCAAAGTTGTAAGGAAACTTTTTCAAGGTCTCTGTATGGTAAATACAGTTGCGAAATTTGAACAATTTTGGACAAGCCGAACTTAACTTATTTAAATAAAATTGCAGCTAATTTTTTATTAAAATTCAACAGGTAATACTGCAGACACCAGCATTAATTAAACTTGTCAACCTATGATTTGTCACTGTCAAAAGTAATTTGAAAGTAAACTACCGTTTGCAAATTTTATTTGACATAGACAAATCATAATTAATGCTGGTGTTTACAGTATTACCTGTTGAATTTTAATGAAAAATTAGCTGCAATTTTATTTAAATAAGTTAAGATCGACTTGACCAAAATTGTTCAAATTCCGCATGTGTATTTACCATACAGAGACCTCGAAAAAGCCTCCTTACAACTTTGCTCTAAAGTCAACAGGAGAGCAAATATTTGGGCAGTTTAAAATTTGCATGGGATTTCCTATGTTTCCAATCACGATGCACCACCCGGTATATACAGTGTAGCGCGCCACCTTAAAAAGGTGACAAGTTGCATTGAAATTGGGCTTTAGAAAATATTATTTATCGACTTATGTTATGAAAATTTTAAGTGTGTTCTACAGGTGCAGATTCGTGGGAGGAGCCACTTCTACGTCGGTGGGCGGAGCCTCGCTATCTGCCGCTATGTCCCCAGTTCCTGGCTGCATAGTTGCAGAGGTCATGTGGAGGTCGTCTACCACTTTTTTGCCGGTTGTTATGTTGGACTTTGAACCTACTTTGATCCTTTTTAGTAAGTCGGCGAGGAGTCACTTTTTCCTTTCGCTAACGTTACAGCTAACGTATTCAGACCGCTGAAAATCGCAATTATTTTGTCGAAGCGAGAAACGAATGCAAGCTTGTTATCGACGAAATTAAGGACAAACACAATCAAAGGATCAGGAATAAACTTTTGCAATGCCCCAGTGGCTCCAGGTATTTCTGGTTGGTAGCAAAGGCAGTAAGTAATAACTTTACAGAAACGTCTCTCCCACCTTTGACAGACCAACGTGGCATCACGGCGACTACAGCCAAGGAAAAAGCAAACATGCTCGCCAAAATGTTTTCTTCGCACTCTACCTTAGACGTCCCCCAAGGCAAGACTCTCGCCACCATATCGAACATCAACACTACCATGACAGAAGTCAAATTTCATCACCGTGATATTCGTAAAATCCTTAAACAACTAGATATGCAAAAGGCATCAGGACCGGACGGAATACTTGCCATCGTGTTAAAGAACTGCGCCAACGAACTAACACCCGTTCTTTCCAGGCTTTTTCTCTGTCTTACGGAAAAGGGATTTACCCATCTTCTTGGAAAGTCGCTCGAGTGCAACCTGTTCCAAAAAAAGGCAAGAAAACCACGCCCTCAAATTATCGCCCAATTGCATTGCTTCCAATAATCTCCAAAGTCATGGAACGTGTAGACAATCAGCAACTACTCAAGTACCTCGAGAACAACAAAATAATCAGCGATAATCAATACGGCTTTCGCAAAGAGAGATCAACAGGGGATATATCAGGGCTATATGTCACTCATATATGGAGTAGGGCAATTGAGAACTATGGAGAGTCTCGAGTGATTGCGTTGGATATTTCAAAGATATTCGACAGAGTTTGGCATGACGGACTGCTCAACAAACTGCCGTCCTTCCGACTGCCAGCTTATCTCTGCAGCTGGCTTGCCAGTTTCCTTAAGAGCTGATCTCTGCACGTTGCAGTCGATGGACACATCTCGAACACATTCACCATCAACGCGGGCGTGCCTCAGGGCGCAATACTTTCACTAACTGGAGAAAGTTCAAACTTCGGGCAACCGAAATTTGGTCCAGTTCAAGGCAGCAAAGACCCAAGCAGCCACGTTTACCAAGAGGGCCAATACAGCTGGCCCTGACATCATTAATCAAGCGGACTGCTGGGTGTCTCGGTCAACAGCAATATGTCCTGGCATGACCACGTTGCTACCATCGCAAAATCAGCCTCCCAGAAGCTTGGTGCGCTATTTCGCAACAAAAAACTCTATACACCGCAGCAGTTACTCTTGCCCTACAAAGCGCAAATAAGACCGTGCTTAGAATATTGCACACATATCTGGGCTACCGCACCAAAGCACACCCTAAAGCTGCTGGATTCCATTCAGAAGAGAGCTGTGTGTTTCGTCGGCGACCTGGAGTTGACCCGGAATCTAGATAGTCTGGAACACCGCAGACATGTAGCCGAGATATCTCCGTTTTACAGATACTTTCCCGGCAGATGTTCCCAGGATTTGGTCCGCCTCATCCCGCCCCTGGCAGCTCCTGTCAGACAGTCACGACAGACGGCAAGAGCGCACCAGTTCGCCGTACAACTGGAAACACCTAGAACATCGCTTTACAAGAACTCCTTTGTCTGGCGCACTGCATCACTATGGAACTCATCTGTTTCCCACTAATTACAACTTACTTATTCAAGGGCCGTGTCAATCAACATCTTCGCACACACACCGCTCGTCGAGCGCCATAGGTCTCCCTTTAGTGTGTGTGCCACTGCCATAAAAAAAAATTGATGTTGGAGTTATTTTAGCCTTTTGACCGCAGTCAATTTTCGATTTTACGTGCTTCTTAATTCTTTTCGGGTGTACTTCTTTAACATGAGCAATGCCTCTAAAGAATGCTCCTTCTAGGTATCTTTGTGCTGCATCACCGTTCTCAACGATAGAGAGTCAGTGCGAGCTTTCTCGACATCTGGGAGATTCTTGAAGCCTGGTAACTAATCTCTCGATATCTTTCAAGGTTTTTGACTTGTCGCTTAGGTTTTAGTCTCTCGATATCTCGTCCGTCTCAGGCATTGTAGGAAATCCGGGGATCCGTACCCGGGAACTGCAAAAATTATTAGATTCTTAATCTGTTACTCGGATTTGATAACAAATCCGAGCTAGATCATAGAAAATTCGACCGTAAAACGATTCACTACTATTTCGAGGTCGAAAAACACGAATTGCGAGCTAAGGACGCGAGGGGGCTCGATTTTCTGGAGACCCCTCGAAATCCGGTACGTACTCTGTGACGGCCAAAGTGCGAATCCTCCGAAATAATGTTTATATACTCCTCAGCGGAGTATTTATGTATGTATATGTTCAAATAACATAAAAACACAAAATATCGAATAAAATACGATACACTAAGACAGGGAGAAAGCAAAAAAGTATGACAGCAACAAGGTGTACTGACATTTATGAATTTAGACTGGATCCAAAATAACATAATGCATTTAGTTTGGATTAAAAGAAGGGATATATACAAAAATACCTGATGTATTCGAAAATATTTAAGATCATATTATTATTCAGATTTCATATACAGGGTGGCTCGAGTTCGAATCTATGTATGAGGACCTCGAAAATCGCAAGAGATACAGTGTTGGCCACCGGGACTAATGTATCGAGTAAAAAGCATCTTGGCAACGTAGCGTAATTTATGTTACCTAGTCACCATGTTTGTTTTAATTGACAACGTTTACATTGACTGCTTGGCAACTGAAAGATGGGATATATAGTATATTACGTGATCAGTAAGTTACGAAACAATATGGGTGTCCGTCCGAACGACTTTACGGACAGTAGATTTTTATTTTGGTTTTGTTTATTAGAAAGATCACATTTGAAATAGTACATTTTGAAGAAACAAATTTGCGGCAAATGCATTATTTAAGCAAAAAAAAATTTTTTTTAAGCCTCTAATAATCATAATTTTCAGCAACTATTTTCTTTCAAATTTAGGAAATATTAATGCAACGTTGCCGGAGTATGCATTTGCTTGCTTTTTTATATAACTTTGCGTCAGTTTGGATGGTTATACATCACATCTGATATGCCCTCCGCTCGCTTCGTCGCTCCGGGAAGAAACCCAACGAATATTAACCCAAACTAACCCAAAGTAAAATATTAGGTACTATGCATAAAAACTATCTCGGATATTAACTAAAGCATTTAGCAACGTCGCAAAATTCACGCGCAGACGCTATTAACCTAACGTGGTATGTGTCAAAACGAACTAACAATATGGCTGTCTAAGAATATCGTAAAGAAAGGAAATTTCTAAATTTTTTAGCTTACAAATATGTTTTAATAAATATTGCTGCTTTAATTAGCTAAATTAAAAATATTATGAATTATTGTCCGTGATTTCAATCGAAACCTAATACGGTCCATAATAAGTTAGTATTGAAAGCATTTTCTGCATTTGATACGTATTGAACCAAAGAGCTCGAATTGAATTCGTACAAACGCGCAGTGTAAACTAAGCCAATAGTTTCAAACGTCATCGTCACATCGAACTGGAGCTGTGCGGTGTTGCCGCACCATTTCGAATGTATTTATTAGCGACGATTTAGGTTAAACTTATGACTATTGACATTGATTTGAACGTTGCAATGACTCAGTACTTAGATGTGTACTGTTTTTTGTCAATATAGTTCTTAGGGAGTAGTCGATCGCCTGATCCTCGTCGATAATGTAATTTCGCCCATTACTACCTCTAACAAGCAAATTAACGGTACGTTTGGTGAAAGTGCGCATCTTTGCGCGCTTTTTTATTTCATTGATTGGCATTTACGTAACTTTAGCCATCGGCCAGCACCATTCAAAGATTTTATTGGCAAATAAATATTTGTATGTTATTAATGTTATACGTTTTAGCGAGATTGAAAGGTCACTAGCGTTTGATTTTAGGCGTGAAAGAGGCTGTTCGAAGAAACGAACAAGAATTTGGAGTATTGAGTGCATATATATCATATATCATATAATGAGACATATTCTAAAAAAGACAGAATATAAAAATTATCTATTGGAAAGTCGATGTAATTATCCATCATCCATCGTTTCTGCTTCCCTTAAATGACATTAAAATATTCCCGGAGTTTGTGCAATTTATGGCAACGTTGCGGCTGACGAAATAACCATAATATAGTCTCATCTACCAATCAAAGCATGCAGTAATATACAAGGTGATTCTTAAATGAGTAAAAAGATATCAAGACTCTTAAAAAAGAATATTTGTCTAAGTTAAAAGATATATCTTCAAATTGCTGAATTGCTTGCATTGACATGACCAAACAAATTTTTACATAAGTAAATCAGTTTCCATTAACATATTAACCAAATCTAACCGCAATCTACATATTCATTTTATATATAAATAACTATGGATGCGTTGCAAGGGCATACTGAGAAGTATCGATAAAGAGTGATTCGATACAGTGTATTGATATTAAGAACATCTCTAAAACGGTTCACTCAATCTATTTCAAAATGAAAAACAACATACCATGGCAATGCGAAAAGTATATAAAATATGACAAAAATTTCAAATATTCATATTTTGAAAACTATTAAATTTAGGTATAGGGTGTGCCACGTGAAATTAACTTAGAATTTTCCGTAGAACTCAAGTATCTCATAGAAATTTAAGTAGATGTTTTCATCTCCTCCCTGGGCCGTCCTGTATACACGAAACAGGTGTCAAAAACGCAGAATATGACGACTTGAGGCTTTACTTTCAAACAGTATTATCCAAATTTGAAACGCACTATATATAGGGTGGTGCAACCAAGATGAAACGGTACGGAATATTTCTTGTATGTTTTTGCATGTTGTACAGGGTGGTTCATATCATGTTTTAAAAATATTTGTGTATAAAAATGTTTAATTTTGCTTTAAATACCTTTAACAACGTAACTCTCTGAACTAAAGGTACATGTTCTTGATAGTCATTCGTCTAAATTAGAGGCATAAAAACTCATTTAAATCCATCGCATCGTTTCACACACATTGTCATTTAAGGCTGCGTTCCCATGCACTCGACGTCGAACAAAAGCTATCGAATGCGGTACGGTCTATAGGTTTCGAGGCAAATCGAACAATTTTGCAAAGAAGATGTTTTATTCAGGCTTCGCTGAAAGCTTTCAAAGAGGCTTTTCAGCGGCCTCATTAAAAACGAGGTGTCTCCATACATATTGATGCACCCCTCGAGGCAGGTTTGCATTCGTACAAAAGCAATAATACTTTGGCTCAGTCGGCAAATGTCAAAAGAATCTGGCTGTCGACGTTGCCAAATTTCGACATATACATTAACCCCATTATCTAACTTAAAAAGCGATTAAAAGGCGATATTTAGGAATTTATTTATTTATAAAAACAATAATTCTGCCAATCTTATAGGGCAACCTCAAAACCATAAAACTTTAATGTACGAATTTTTGTGCTCATACAGGGTGGTTCAAAACTGAAATTCTCAAAAAATATAAGGATATTTCAGTTTTCCCCCCGATGATATCTACTTATCGATTAAAAATTTAAAAAAAATAGAAAAAATGAGGTTTTTTGCATGGTGCAATAAGACTCATATTTTTCCACTTTAAATATTTAAAATAAGGAAAAATAAAAAATAAATTTTTAAATAGTTTAAATTTCGTAATGCAACCGCCATGTCATAGCGACTAAATTGAGAAAAAATATCAGTGGCGTACCATTTTTTCTTGAGGAACTTTGAGTAAGTTACCCATATCTATGTCCATGGAGACCTGAAAACAATATTTAATATCTGCAGATTATAGCTTATGAGAATGCATAAAGTTTTAGTTGAATAGGCTCTTATTATCCTACAAATACCATTTAAAAAAAAATCTGTATCAAGAAAGCGAAACCCTTGTGCACTATCTTATAGTCAAGGCTTGGCAACCAGGGCATGTTCTTCTATCGGCAAAAGAATAAAATGTCTATATTTCGTATTATCCAGGCAGACGTTCCTTGAATGTTGAATTTCATTTTTCCCTAGAATACGCTTTCAATAAATTTCGCCTCAAGGGGCTTTACGTGTTTTTGTAAGCCGAAATAATCGTGTTGCCCCCTTTATTGGCAATTTGATCGAAAATCCTATTTTCTTTTGCGCTTTTTTGTTGTTATCATCATCTTTGAAGAAAATGAGTTTCGGCTCTACATCTTTTTTTCACTTTCCTTTTCTAGTCCGGGGACGTATGTATGTAAATCGGCCACCGACATAATATGTAGGTATTAGCTTAGTTAAGGTGTGTGTAAAATATTGAAAACTTTTAGAATTATTCAGAAAATTAGAGGAACATCCTGTATACGCTTGGGCAATACAACAAGTACAAATTACCAATCTTGCGAAACGCCTGCCTGATGGGATTATTGTTATTGTCTAGTCGTATTTAGTCCATCAGCGACCATTTTAATCGCTTATAACAAAAACTATTATATTTATGAAAACGCGTTTAAATGAAGAAAAGAGACTGACATTGCATTGTATTCGGGCTGTCAGATCGTACACAAGAACCCATTGTAACGCGAATAAACAGAAACCGTCTTGGTTTATCCATCTAAAATGACATTGCGAAAGACATCGCTGGTTTTTTTTTTGCGAAATTCCTGCCAAGGTCAGATGATCTTTATTTTACCGTTTCAGGTCGGAGAGAATGAGTAAACCTGCAACCGGAATTATTGTTTAGAAAAAAAAATATTGCACGGGTTCAATGTCGAAACGCCGCCGTCGCATAATGCCTTATTAATTAATACCACAAGTTAAAACGTTATTGGCTGATGTTTAGCACGACATAATTATTGTATAACATATCGTACTACCGAATGTAATGGCTTATATTTAATTGTTCAGCAAAAAAATGCCGAGCAACAAAAATAAGCAAACGGCCCTTTTTTAATGATTTTATAAACAAAGTCTAATTATTATTATTTTTTTTATGGTAGTGGTAGTGGCACACACACTAAAGGGAAATCCTATGGCGCTCGACGAGCGGTATATGTGTGAAGATGTTGATTGACACGGTTCTTGAATAGTTGTATGTTGTAGTTAGATGGACACAGATGTCCTGGGAGTGAGTTCCACAGTGAAGCAGTGCGTCAGACAATGGAGTTCTTGTAAAGCGATGTTCTAGGTGTTCCTACATCTGTTGTGAAATTATCTGTAAAACAGAGACATCTCGGCCACATGTCTGCGGTGTTCCAGACTAGCCAGATTCCGGGTCAACTCCAAGTCATCGACGAGACACACAGCTCTCTTCTGAATCGAATCGCATTGAATTGAAAACATGCTTTATTGTCCAAGAACTACATACGAAATGAAAATCCTTATTGAGAAAGCTGGTAGAACTTACATCTAGATAGGAGATAGGTATGGTAATTTATCTCAAAAATTTGCGAATACTAACATATGAAACAATAAAGTAGGTCTAACCTATAAAACAATACAACGACCTTAATACTACAAACTTTCATCTAGATAGGTATGGTAATTTGTCCCAAAATCAAATTTGCTAATGCTAAAATTTGAAACAATAAAGCAGGTCTAAGCCATAAAACATCTACAATGACCTTAATGCTACAAAACGCACATAATGGCCTCAATAAACACACAGACAGAAGCTACAATACAGGCCTCATGTCAAAATTTATGGTCAAAGTAAGACTGAATAGAATAGAACGCCAATTCAAGAAAAACAACCTTACTTCGGGCTCTGAATCTTTCTAGATTCGAGCTATCGCATATATCAGTAGGTATATAATTATAGATTTTAAGTCCCCTGCAGATCAAGGAGTTCTGAACAAGATGGGCAATCTCAAGTCATTAGACTGACGGGTATCATAGTGACCATTTCCCTTTGGGACGTGTGAGAGGTGTTTGTGGATAAAGCATAATGTTTCCAAAATGAATAGACTAGGCAAGGTTAGGATTTTATTTGATATAAACAAAGGTCGGCAGTGAGCTCTACGATGTACACCACAAAGGAAACGAACAGCTCTTTTCTGTATGACTCAAGCTGACTGAAATTATAGATTACTACAGCAGCCCCAGAATGGAATGCAGTAGCGCAGGTGGGATTCAGCCAAAGCCAAATATTGTCATTCTAGCGCCTGATTTGTCCAGCCCAGATGCAATGACTCTTACACTGTAACAACCTGACGAGATTTTTTTTGTTGATCGCCAGAACATTTAGGCTGTAGTCGAGATTAAGACCAAGAAATTTGGAAGAGCTCACCGAGCCCAATGTATGATATGAAAGTGAGACGTCGGGAAGATTGAGATTTCTAAAAGTTATCATATGTATCTTGGAAAGATTCAAGGACAGCATATTAGAATCGCACCAGCTTTTGATTTTCTTTAGATCCGTGGTGACCAAGTCGTGTAGTACCACAGAGTCCTCATGACTCCAAGTGACTGTGCAGTCGTCGGCAAACACTGTAAACAAGCCGGTAATATCCAGCCTCATAAGATCATTAACGTAAATGATAAAGAGTGAGCATCTCAAAACGGATCCCTGAGGAACGCCACTAGAAATATGTCTCCTCTGAGACATTCTCCCGTCCACAGTACCACCTGGAATCTAGAACTTAGGTAAGAGTGCAAAAATTCTGTTTCTGTATTGTGAATAAAACTCTGTTTTAGAACTTAGGTAAGAGTCAAAGAATTTCAGTTCGGTACCATGGCAGCCGTAGATATTTAACTTTTCTAACAGATTATCATGGCTGACGCAATCAAAGGCCTTGGAAAGATCGCAAAGCACTGCAGCCGAAGACCTATGTTGGTTTATTGCATGAAGTACAGATTCCATAAAGTTGAAAATTCGAAATCCAAACTGGTTTTTATTTATGATATTGTTTCTTTCAAGAAAGTCAACAACTTGGTCTCTTACAATAGTTTCTATCAGTTTGGAAAGCGTAGAACGCAAAGATATGGGGCGAAAGTTTGCAGGACTGCCGAGGTCTTATGTATAGGGATTACAGTAGCAACCTTCAAGGATGAAGGGAAAACTCCATTGAAAAAGGTGTCATTTATCGCATATGCCAAGGCAAGAAAACCTTCATCTGGATGCTCAGCAAGAATTTTAAGTGATATGTCATCAGAGCCTGAGGCATTTTTATTGTTCATCTCGTTTATGGTGCATTTTATGTCATTGTGACCAATTGGATGAAAGCGAAATCTATCAGTACCATGGACCTGTGATAAGTAGCTGATAGGATCGATGTCACATGATATATTGCTAGTCACAGTAGAAGCCACGGAGCAGTAAAATTCGTTCAATGTATTGGGATCAGGTGGGATACCCTACTGATGAAAATACCTCATTTAAACCAGTAGTATGTTGTATTCGTAACCTGCTAAGTTTATCGGAGATAGACAGTACTATACTATAGTAGTTATTGGCCTCTACTTGACCTGTGTATTTATGATTTTCCACAACATCCTACCCTGATTTGACGACCTTTTGAGTCTATGCGAGTAATACAATTCTTTAGCCTTTCGTATTACCATCCTATAAGCTTTCCTGTAATTAGAAAAGTAATTTTGTAAAAATATATTATTAGGATAGAACTTCCTTAATGTATTAAGGCACCTCAAATTTGCAGCTGAGATCCTCACATTCCTAGTTATCCATGACTTAGGTTGACCCTTCACTTTAACATTACGAACTGGAAAATAAGAATTTATAATACCACACAGTGCAGTGTGAAACTCAGTAAGACTGTCAGACTCAGTCTGAATTGAATCCGAGTTAAAGAGATTACACTCCTGTCGAAAACGGTCATAATTTTTCCTACCAAATATTTGCCCTCTCACCCTACTAGACCTTTTATACTTTGATAAATTTCCTATAGAAAACCTGGCATACACAACATTATGACAGTGCGGCATCCAAAGATTCACAGTCCAGATCCTCACTCAAGTTTGAGCGATTGTAGGTCAGTGACCCTTATGAAACTGTGAACATGCATGGAAAAGTTAAAAGATGTTTTGAGATGATGGCAGTAGTTTGCGATTCATTATCGCCATAATCAATATTTAGATCACCTGCCAAGATAATTTTATGACTCGCAGGAAGCTGAGACAGCAAAATCTCAAGTCTACTCAGGAACTCAAGGACATCCGAATCAGGCGACCTGTATATGCAGATCACATACATATTGAACTTTACAGAAATCATTGCAGATAACTTAAACTGCTTTTCCTCAATAAGGCAGTCAAACTTATCACACCTCACAAAGCATAACCTATCAAAAAACGAGTCAATAATTAAAGCTGCAGTGCCACCATTTTGGTAATTTAACCTGCAAAACCTGGAAATTACAGTATATCCAGGTGTACACAATGGTTCATCTATATTCAACCAATGTTCAGTCAAAAGTAGTATAGTAGGATAGTTCAAGCTGGCCATAACAATGTACAATTCATAAATCTTACAAGGTACAGACTGTATGTTAAGCAACATGATAGAAATATTTGAGTCATCCAGCAGCTTTAGAGTGTGCTTTGGTGCGGCACCCCAGATATGTGAGCAATATTCTAAGCAAGGTCTTATTTGCGCTTTGTAGAGCAAGAGCAACTGCTGCGGTGTATACAGTTTTTTGTTGCGAAATAGCGCACCAAGCTTCTGAGAGGCTGATTTTGCGATGTTAGCAACGTGGTCATGCCAGGACACATTGCCGTTGACCGAGACACCCAGCAGTCCAATTGACGAGGATGGAAAAATGATCGATCATGCCATGATGATGTCAGGGCCCGCCGTATTGGCCCTCTTGGTAAATGTGGCTGCTTGAGTCTTTACTGCATTGAACTGGACCAAATTTCTGTCGCCCCAAGTCTTGATTAATTGTTGTTATCTGGTCCTGTCTGCGGTGATAAGTCTCAGTCGCTGGTAAAGGATTTTCTGATCTAAAGTAGGAGACAAGGATACTGTCTTCTGCAAAACTGTAAACAGGATTATTTGTTTCGGTTAGCAGATCATTAATATAGATGAGGAACAGAGTTGGTGAAAGTATTGCGCCCTGAGGCACGCCCGTGTTAATGGTGAATGTGTCACAGACGTGTCCATCAACTACAACGTGCAGAGATCGGTTCTTAAGGAAGTTGGCAAGCCAGCTGCAGAGAGAGGCTGGCAGTCCAAAGGACGGCAGTTTGTTGAGCAACTCTATCGAATGCCTTCGAAATATCCAACCCAATCGCTCGAGACTCTCTGTAGTTCTCAATTGCCCTACTCCATATATGAGTGACGTAATTCGGGAAAACTACTTAGCGTTTCCGAGTTCTGGTGGGGTGGCTTGTCACCGGACGATGGAAGTAGGTGTATGCATCTACCACATATAGGGCCGCTTCCTGGAAGCATCGGCCTCAGACTCATTCTTTTGGTGGTCTCTAGTGTAACAGGGGTAAGAAAGGGGTTTGTTGAGTCACTCCCCAGTGATCAGCTCCAGACTTTGTACTTTGGTGTTCTCCAGCCTAGAGGAGAACGATGGGATTTGATGGGCCTCATCCCGAAACAGACTCGGAATGGCGGAGACATCACTCCCCGTAATCAAACTACTCTCACCAGTTTGACGTTCCTGCCTGTTAATACAATGCAGTCCCTCTTGTCACAAACTGTCATTGATCAGCTCCAGACTTTGTACTTTGATGTTCTCCAGCATGGGGGAGGACGCACATATATACTGCATTCTCGTTTTTCTTTAGGAGCTAAAATTTCGTCTGATATTTAATTCATATTCGTAGCGGTAGCTTCATAGTATAACCCAGCAATTACTATTTTAAAAATAAATTTAAAATGCTTTTTAAACACTCTGTATCCGGTATTTTGAAAAAAAGTGTTTGCAGACACATTTCAAAAATATAGCAGAGAAAATTACACCTTGTATTAATATTATTGTTAGTTCAGTGGCGTAGTTAAAATTTTACGATTTTTTTTTACCCCAAATTTCGAGATTTCCGTCTCATTAACGCACTCTTTGTACTGATAATCATTAATTAAATTTTCCTAAACATGTTGATTTATTTTGTTTATTGGCCTTAGTTGTAGAGAGCCAGTAATTTCGGTTAACGTACAATAATGCAATTTTAACGGGGTTTAAATGAACAAATTTCGCAACAAGCGATGGCGAATGCATTGTTGTATCCGCGCGCCTAAGCTAGAGACCTATTGCGACCGAAATTAACGGAAAACGATAAGGGTTTTAATTTGCAACTTATGGCATTAGCATAAGGAAAATAACGAAATAGTCCCTTGAAAAGATTACACAAAAATAATTTAGTACAATCAATCCTATGCCAGTTAAATAACGCTTAGCAAAAATAACGTTACAGTGATAGTAGATGCCTATTCCCGCTAATCGGCCAAACCTATTCTGAATTAAGTCTGTATAGGAAGCATGCTTCGTCGCTCAACCGAGGCTCGTATGGAAATTTACCTTTTTTTAGATTAATTTTAGAACGAAATGATCGATTCTGCATCTGTGTCAACACCCTCTTCGTACTATTTATTATAATTCATCTTTTACCGATTGTTTTGTAAATAAACATAATAAATATATAAATTATTGGTATAAGAAGTTACATTAAATTAAGGAAGGGAAAAAAAGGTGTTAAGAAACAAATGAATATAAGATAAAAAAAAATTAACTTTATGCAGTTATCAAATGAAGATTGGGGTTTCTTTTGTAAAATAAATACGAGAAGAATAAATAAACAGCATACACAATCTGCAAAGTAAATTATCGAAATACATTAATTTATCAGCAATAAATACTGAATAATTAGCCAGAATGGAAATATATACATTTAATTAATAATACCCTGTTGGAAATACAAATCTGCATATTATCCTTTTCCAAAGCATATATACAGGGTGTCCATTTAGTGCGTTGATCCCACGTGAAAACTATTAGAGAGAGAAATAATAAAATATTTTTGAGTTTGTATTTTAAAAATATTTCCGCGTTATACAGGATGTTCCACAAAAGCGGGCCAATGCGTAATATATTTCAAACATTTTTAGGGCCATTAATTATTTTTTTTTCAATTGCAGACCGATTTATTATACTGGAAATGTTACGTCCAAATTTTGATAAATTTGACTACATTTACTAGCTTCTTTAAAAAAACGTCTACTAAGATTAAGACTATCTCATCCAATCATAAAATATTTTCATAATTCTTTACGGCGTTGCCATACTGCCACTTTATTCCTAAAACTTGCACGCTAAAATATTTATATTAAAACAGTTTCTTAAACTGCAAAACGTTTCCTCCCTTTTAAGAAATTTAAAAGGAAAAACAGAGAAAAATGTCTCTCATATTCATATCCATTTCAATTCGCTCGAAAACAACCACCACGGCTCAGGTCTCTCGAAAAAGCAATAACGCTCGTATAAAACGTTCCGCCACCCCCGGGCCTCCTCGAAAGTTTAGTTGGCAGTTTTTATCAGGAAAGTTGGACGACTCCTGCAATTTCACGATACACATAAAATATGAGCGGAAATCCGGATGTTCCACTTAAAAGTTGGAAAACGTTGATGCGATACCGATGAAAAATTCATGCGCGCAGAACTTTAGAATTATTGTTCGCATAAGAATGGCCCAAGAATCGATATTTCTATCGTACGAACTATAACGTGACTTAAGAAACCGTCTATTAAGACTCTCCCCTTAATTCATGAATTTTGAAGCACACCATGTATACCGAAAGTTTCACTGATTTCAGTACTATTTCCTTTTGTATTACATTAAGATTTAAGACCTTATATAAGTTATAAAGCAACGTTGCAAAATTGTCCAAAAATATTGCAATTGTACAACACATACGCACATTTAGTACAATTCCGAAATAAATCACACTAAGGTTAACAACGGCGCGACACACGAGACCATTAACCAATTTGACCCTATAGATTTCTATATGCGAATAAAAAAAGTCGTATCCTTACCGGCATTAGCAGGACTATTGAGCAGGAAATTTATGGTCACGAGCAGGACAAGCCGGAAACTCTCGCCTCCATTCATTTTCCTGTAAAGGATAAATCGCATTAGTACATACAAAGGACGTGCCCAGTATATCGGGGAAATGGGCTGGACATGGTCTGATATACAACGAACAAATAAAGTGAGGTTATAATTTAAATGCTGACGCATATAGTAGTAGTACTAGTAATAATAATAATAATAATAAACATCAGTAAATTTTAAATGTGTTTTCATATTCTTTGAAGCTGCCCTGAACAAAGTTTCGTACAAAAAGTCAAGGGATATGCTGAAATTAAAAATAATTTTAACAACGTTGCCAAATTTTCCAATTTTTCTACAGTCATCGTGAAGCCTTTATAATATATAAGTTACATCATTTACTTCTACTGCAATTGGTAAATAAATGCTTGAATATCTCAAAAACCACACAATACTAAATTTGACTCAATTCTAAAATTTTTGGGAGTTGACAATACCGCTTCAACAGTATTGAAGCGTGTAGAATCACTAACGAAACACTAAAAATTTTTGCTGAATTTGTCTCAGTCCTAAGAAGATTGAGTACTAATCTTGAATATCTCACAACCCCAAGAGACACTAGACTAAATTTGGCTTAATCCTAAACGCTTAATTGCATACTTAAAAAAACTAACATTACACTAAAATATTGTACTAAATGTAACCAAACACCTTGGGAATTGACCTTGAAAGTTTAAAGTTGAATACTTCAAATATGAAAAATAATGTAATTTCCTGGAAAATTAAAAACACTAACAATACACTAGAAAATTATACTAAATGTGGCTATGGGAATTGAACTTGAAATTTCAAAGTTGAATACCTTAAAAAAAAGCAACGAAATTTCTTCAAACATTAAAAAACACTAACAATACACTAACAACTATAATACATTTGACTAAAGATCTATGGAATTGACGTTGAAGATTTAAAGTTGAATACTTATAAACAACGGCATTTCTTGAAACATTAAAAAACACTAACAATACGCTAAAAAATTAT
>MU185803.1:26590-39315 GCA_016904865.1 Pissodes strobi | reverse complement strand
GATATTGTTTCCGTGCGGTTTATATTGAATTTTAAGCGATTTTCTCGTGCATACCAATGGTATACTTACATTAAAATTTAATTCATTTATCGCTGCTAAACCATACTAATCCTATATGTACACTGTTTATAAAATGTTTATTCTTTGGGCACGTTTAGCACACTTTATTCAAGGTAGTGAGTAAGACTGAGCCGTCACGCTCGGATATGTGACGCTTATTCGAGTAAAATCGGCAGAGAGTATACTTATTGTTACTTACTTCCCTTTTGCAACACTAATACTAAAGATAATAAATGAATCAGATAGATAAGTAACCAGAAAATTTACTGTGTTGGTTTGCTCTTCCATTTTAATAGTAGCTGATTGATTCCATTAAAGGTTTCGGATGATCCTTAGATCTTTATCCTGCATTTATCAAGACATCTATCATCTTTTCGTGTTTTACTCTATCGAACGCCTTCTGGTAGTCTATAAAACAGACAAAAATATCACAGTTCATATCCCTACAGCGCTGGAACAATACTTGTAGACAGAAAGGTGCATCTCTTGTACTCATGCCCTTTATAATTCCAAATTGTGTATGTGACACTCTTTCCTCGCAGATCCTATAGATTCTTCGATGAATGATTTTGAGGAACAGCTTTAAGATGTGACTCATAAGACTAATTGTTTTGTAGTCACCACATGCTTTCGCTCCCTGGTAACATTATAAATTCAGAGATAAGCCATTCTTTTGGAATGTTTCCAGTGATGTTATTTAAAATGCCAGTCAGGAATGTGATGGACTCATCGTCAAGAACCCTGAGGAATTCCGAATGTACTCCATCCGGCTCTGGAGCCTTTCCTTCCCTTAGAGTATTAATGGCACCTCTAACTTCCTCTCTCACGATATCAGGTCCGGAATCAGCCTGAATGGGAGTGGATCTCCTCCCTCATCAAAAAACACCTGTTCTATATACTTCTTCCAAGTTTCTTTAATATATTCTTTGTCCACAATCAACTCTCCTGCATCATTTACAAGTTTTCCCACATTTTTCTTTTTGAACTTTCCTGTAACTTCTCTCACCTTTCTATGTATTTTGAACTTATCGAATCTGGTTTGCAAAACTTCTATTTCTTGGCATTTCTCATTCAATTCTTTTTGTTTGGCCTCTCGAATTTTCCTCTGTATGTCCCTTTGTATGCTTTTGTATGTTGAGGAATTGTTCTTTTGTTTTCTCCGTTCTTCCATGAGTAACAAAATTTCTTTTGTTGGCATCCATGATTTGTGTTTTGCTCCATCCTCGGCTCCATCATTCTTCAGGTAGCTATCATTGACATTAGTTGTTGTTTCAGCAAGTATCATTATTTGTTCTTCTGAGTTATCAGTCTCCTCCGCAATCAGTCTGCATTTGTCATTGATGTCCTTCTTTACTTGGTTCCTTACTGTGTCGTTCTTAAGTTTCCTAAGATTATATTTTGGTTGTTTTGTTTTATGTATAATCTTACATTTTGTCCTATATTCTCCGACAAGTGGATTGTGGTTCGACTGTATGTTTGCAACCGGGTGCAGTGAAGCTGTTTCTATATCTTCGATTTATTAAGATATAATCTATCTGGTTTCGGATGATATGGTCTTTTCCGTCGTCTCTGGGAGAAGTCTAGGTGCATAGTCGTCTGTCTGGTAACTCATAGAAGGTGTTTGTTATTACTAAGTCATGTTCGGATGCAAATACACTGAGAGTTTCCCCCCTTACGTTTCTAACGCCAAGCCCGTGAGGTCCAATGTGTTTCCCTTCTCTTCCCTTGTCTACCTTGGCATTGAAGTCACCCATTAAGATAAAGATTTCTTGTTTAGAGAGTTTCTTTATAAGATTTTTAATCTGAGAGTAAAATTCTTCTACTTCCTCCTCACTGTGATCAGTGGTAGGTGCACATACCTGTATTATGTTGGTGTTCACTGGTGACGTATTCAATTGTAGGAGCATGACTCTTTCGTTCATAGGCACAAAATTAGTGACGGGTCTAGCAACATCCTTTCTGATAATCAATCCCATTCCGTGTTCGTACCTTCCATTAGTTGTTCCAGAATAGTACACTCAATAACTCTCCATGCCTCATCTCACTCACTCCCATGATCTACATTCAATCTTCTCATTTCCAACAGCGCATTCTGAATTTTATCAGCTCGGGCCATTGTCTTCACATTCATGTGCATATTCTCTTAATTTGCTTTGTTTGCAGTTTTTTATTATGCATGTTTCCATTCTTATTTGCTCCCCCCGGAGATCCAATCGGGGAGCTTGAAACTCCGGACTCATTTAATAAGAACACATCCATAATGTCGTACTAGAGAAAAAAATACTTGAGGTGGTTTCCCGTTGCCTTCCTCAAGGGAAGGATATAGGAAGGATGTATGGATTTTGCTTAGGACCTGTCTCTGTCGGGAATACAGAAAAGTGTGTACCCGCTACCACTGCACAAGGTATAAATCATATAAATATTGCAAGCTTGGAAAGAATATTTTAGCAAACTCCTCAATCGGTCGGACGAAAAAGCTCAGAACCGCTTGACTTTCCAAACAGCAGAAATAAACATAGAAGCGCCTAGTTTGGCAGAATGTGATCGGAGTTGCATCAGCGAGAATGGTAGTGACGCCAAGACAAATGAGGTATTGAACGAGGTAATCCTGAAACTGATGGCATCCCAGGAGCACTACCAGGAGGAGATTTCGGTAATTAATAAGAAATTAGGTGATATAACCTCTATTATTTTGGAGGGAAAAACATCGTCAAAACTTAACCTTGCCTCCGATGCTGTGACTGTGAAGTTGGCTGGAAATACTTCCAATGTTGCCAGTGCAAATATGGGACCAATGCTCGTCGATGTTTCCAATGACATTACAAACGCCAAAGGTCAAACCAGTAGCAAAGGCCAGAATGTCGAACTTAACGAGATTCGGCAGGTAACCAATAAATCAAAACAATAACAAAACAAAAATAAAAACATAATAATTGGTGATGGCAATTTCGAAGACTGAAAATTTTGCATGCTGCTGGAACGGATAAAGCCTTTGTGTATGTGGGCAGGATTAAGCATGGTATCTCTGCTGAGTTTATCAACGATCATGTACAAAAACATTGCCCTGAAAGTGGAGAAATCTTCGTGGAAACGCTTCCTGGGAAGGGTTACAATCAAGCTTTTAAGCTTGAGGTGGACATTTCTCAAAAGGCGAAGATAATGTCATCAAGCATGTGGCCCACTGGAGTCATTATTAGGAGATTTTTTGTCAAAGATGGTAGTAGAGGTCGGCAAGGATATCAAAATTTTCCAATGCCCACTCAGGACGAGCAACAAGACTAAATAGAAATGGGCATAAAGGGGCTAGGATTATACAGCTGAATGAAGGACCGGTTGTGTACTATCAGAATGTTGGTGGTATTAGAACCAAACTGCAGGAGCTGCGACTGGCTGTAAGTACTTGTGTATATGATATTGTTGTGTTTACAGAGACATGGTTAAATCAAAACTCTCACGATGCGGAATTGGGGATTACAGATTTTGATATTTTCCGTTTAGATCGTTGTGAAACAAATAGTGCTAAATTGAGAGGAGGTGGTGTGCTTATTGCCACAAAGAAGTACTTGACAGCTAAGAGGGTTACCTTTGAGCGTGCTAGTGTTGAACAGGTTTTCATTTCAATCAAACGTGACACATCGTTGCTCATACTTGGCTGTGTCTATATACCACCTGGATCAAGCCCTGAATTATATACTAAGCATTGTAATGTTATGGAACGTGTTATGGATAGTTATCCGGGTAACAATGTTGTCGTTGTTGGAGATTTTAATATACCAGAATGTGTTTGGGGAAACGACGAGTTTGGTTTGACAGTAAACGGTCCACTGAATTCACCAGGAGCTATTTTAGCAAACTGTTATTGTTATTTTAATCTGTATCAAGTAAATACTGTTTTAAATAGTAGGAATGTAGCCCTTGACCTCGTATTTAGTGATCTAGGGAGCCTAATGATTTAATTTTTGCCAATAGTATTCATCATAATGCTATTAGGTTTGATATTCAGTTGGGCAGTGCTGCTCAGATTGCTGGGTTCATTATGATTTTAGAAATTGTGATTATTTTCAGATTAATGAGTGTCTTGCATTAGTTAGTTGGGATGAGGTTTTGAGCCCTAATAATATAGAAGAATCTTTGGCCTCCCTGTGTGATGTGATTGAAAGATTTGTACCTCTTAAAAGACATAAAACTTCTACATTTCCCAAATGGCTCACCGCAGAATTGAGAGATATGGTTGTACAAAAAAAGATTGTTCATAAGCGGTTCATGGAGTCGGGTGATGAAGATTGCTATAATCAGTTTATTGAGTTGAGGGAAGGTTGTAGGCGTCTCAGGCGGCGCTGCTATGATGCGTACATTGATAGGATTGAGAATGGGATATCGGAGGACCCGAGACGGCTTTGGAGCTTTGTTGCTGATCGTAGAAATGGGCACGACTTACCTCAAAATGTTGAGTACAATGGTGTTGCGAGTAGCAATGTATCGGAGGCTGTAAACTTGTTTGTATCATTTTTTTCGACTGTGTATCCATCGGACAGGATGGCTCATATGCATGAGCCTCATCTTTCCGAACTGGTTTCTGTGGGGGGTTGCACTTTTAATGTTGCTGATTGATGCCATAAATTCATTGCCTTTGCGTCTTTCTGCGGGTCCTGATGGGATACCTCCATATTTTTTTAAAACAATGTCGGTTTGCCCTATCCTTGCCAATTTATAAACTGTTCAACTTATCCCTGTCATCGGGGATCTTTCCGGACTTCTGGAAATCATGTTATCTCAGACCTAAATATTTAAATCAGGTAATAGAAGTAGTGTTAAAAACTACAGAGCAGTTTGTAATCAGTCTGATATTACAAAATTATTGGATTGCCTAATTGGTCGGAGATTGTCATGGAAATTCAGACAGGTTATTAATGAGGAGCAACACGGCTTCATGCAGGGCAGGTCTGGTTCTGTACCAAAATTTCGTCACTTGTGGCATGGAGGATAGACGGCAGGTTGACTCTGTTTACCTAGACTTTTCTAAAGCCTTTGACAGGGTCAATCACCGTTTACTTTTAGCAAAACTTGGGAAGCTTGGTATAAGTGGATCATTTCTTAAATGGATCGAGAGTTATTTATCCGACAGGACTCAAGACGTTAGGTGTTATGGATCATTATCAGGTCCCATCGTGAGTTCCACAAGGTTCCCAATGTGGGTCTATTATGTTCTCTTTGTTTGTGATGGACTTGGTGCAGAACATCAGTTCCAGTGATTGCTTATTTTTTGCGGATGACCTTAAGGTATTCAAGTGCATCGACTCCTTGCAGGACGCAGATGATCTGCAGCGGGACCTCAATTATATTTATGAGTGGTGTGAGAGAAATTGTATGGATATAAATGTGGCGAAGTGTTTTCGAATGACCTTCACTCGTTCATTACAGCCTTTGGTGTCACCTTTGACAGCAAGATGTCTTTTAATGTTCACATTGCTAATATTACAACTAAAGCCTATAAGATGCTGGGTTTTGTTCAGCGTATCTCGTCCGATTTTTCAGTGTTAACTTTTCGTAATCTCTGATGTTTTATTATAAGGTCCTTGCTGGAACATTGCCCAGTTGTTTGGTCACCGTCTTGTGAAGTATATTTGAAGCCATTGAAAGAGTTCAAAGAAGGTTTTTGAGGATACTTGCTTTTAGATGTGGTTATTAGAGAGAAGACTTCTCTTGGAGTTCAATCTTCAGTCTGCAGACTAGGAGGCAGATTGCTGACTTGTGTTTTTTGCACAATGTTTTAAGTGGTGGCATACGATGCCCGGAACTACTTGCCTTGGTTCCGTTCAACATTGGTGTGAGGAGAGGTAGAAATACAAATCTTTTTGTTGTACCTTTTTACCCAACTACCTCGTTTATTAGATAGGGCTAATCAATTTAATAATAGATACAATAACATAGATTTATTCAATTCAAGGCTGGTTAGTTTTAAGTCCTTTTTAAGAAGTCACTTGTGATGTAAGTAATGTATGATGTTATTACTCTGATTATTTATTACTGAAATGTGCGATGTTTATGTGATATTTTTTAGTATTTTTGTTATTCTTGTGATATTTTAAAATTAGTTTATTAATGTGCTTTAAATGTGGTTATTATTAATGTATTTTGTAAAAATGGCATTGCCGTTAATAAATAAAGATGATATGTACAAACTACCGTGGCATCGCTCTCCTCAATTGCGTCTATAAGGTCCTGTCAAACATATTACTGAGCCGAATTACACCATATGCTAATGAAATTGTTGGTGAATACCAATGTGGATTCCGTAGCGGAAGATCAACAACGGACCAACTGTTCTCGATAAGACAGCTTCTTGAAAAGTGCTGGGAATTCAACAGAGATCTCCACAATCTATTTCTGGATTTCAAACAGGCGTATGACAGTGTAATCCGAATACGCCTGTGGGAAGCCATGGAGGAATTCGGAATTCCAAAGAAGGGTCAGTAAATAGCGTAAGAGTGGAGGGGCAAAATAGCGAAATGTTCCCTGTAGAAAATGAACTTAAACAAGGAGACGCGCTGTCCCTAGTTCTGTTCAAATTGGCCCTTGAGAAAGTAGTGAGAGTACCCCAAACAAACACACACATATTTGGAGCCAATGAATCTAGGCTGCTCCTAGCATATGCTGATGACATCGATGTTGTAGGAAAGAGCACAGTTAACGTCAAGGAAATATTTGTACAAATGGAGAAAGAAGCTGAAAGGATGGGTCTGACAGTAAACGAGACGAAGACGAAATATATGCATTTAACACGAAAGGAGAATAGAAACCGAGTGGGACAAAATGTAACTATGAACAACTACAATTTTGAGAATGTCCAGTCTTTCAAATATCTAGGTTCTCTGATAACAGCGGACAATAATATGAAGGAGGAGGTAAAACACCGAATAACCCAGAGAAACAAATGTTTCTTCTCTGGGCAGGAGATGCTGAAGTCCAAATATATTACAAGGTCAACAAAAATCAACATATACAAGACGGTAATAAGACCGGTCATCATGTATGGATGCGAGAGATGGACAATGATAATTTTTTATACATAGTTGCTTAGAAGGTTTGAAAGGAAAATATTGAGGGGATTTTTTGGGCCGGTTATTGACCAGCAAACTAGCAAATATACAACTATATGACTCCCCACACATAGTACAAGAAATAAAATCCAACCGACTAAGATGGATCGGCCACGTCCAGCGTAGTAACAACAAAAGGCTTATAAAGAACATATCGGAGGAAGCCCCAACAGGAAAAAGACACCTGGGAAAACCTAAGCTGAGATTTAGAGATAACATCCGCAAAGACTTGCAAATAATGGGAATTGATAACTGGGAAAATGTTGCCCTAGACCGCACTCGATGGAGAGAGGTGGTTCAAGCAGCCAAGACCCACCCAGGGTTGTAGTGCTACAGTGTTGATGTTGTTGTTGTGTGTAGCTTGTACCTATTTGAATGAATTTTACGGAAGGTAAAATTTTACTTATTTGCCCGAAATCTCATTTAAAACGATTTGAAGGTGGGAAAATGGGGCTGGATCAGGGAATGTTTACATTTTTCACTCAAACAGTTAATAATGAAATACTTTCAAAAAAATAATAAGACGTATTTGCAATTTTTTTAATTGGTAAACACCCTGTATTCGAAAGCTTAAACAACAAAGAGTTTTCCTTTACCATGGAAGAAAACGCATTTTAAATCAATTTTATTTAAAAAAAAACCAATCGATCACAATAATTATTTTAAGCCATTTATACACGGGAAAAAATGTCATGAAAAATTTCATAAAATCGCTCCAACAACGTAAAAATTCTTTTCTCCGTTGTGAGGCGTTTCTGCTCGGGCGCCAAATTTGTGAGGTAGTCCCTGCTCGATGTGAGGGGTTTCTCGTTAGGCGCTTCTTTGCTTCTGCATGCTATGCTATTTCTTCTGCATAAAATGCTATTGGACTGCCTAGTTTAACCATTACGTCATCCAATGGTTGGTTCTCGGGCGCCACCGCATCTGGATTATAGTGGTAGAGGGCCCACTCCGCACCGGGTTGCTTTTAGACAGTGGAGAAACGGCGAACCAGGGGTCAATCTTGAATGTTTGCGTGGTTGCCGGCTGCTTTTAGAAATTCACTTGCTTATTCTAACTTAGTACTAGCAGGAAGGGATTTAGAAAGAAAACACACAATTTCAACAATAAACCTAATACAGCATCTCTATTTGCCAACTGGGAATATAAAGCATGGTGACGTCAAAACCTTGATAACCTACGCTAACCTAGCGTTGCAACGCAAGAATTCATTCTTTACTAATCCAACCTACCTAAACTGAGGTTAACCTAAACCATCAATTCCTAATTAAAACGTTACTCTTATGCGGCTTATATTAACCCAAAAGATAAAGAAATGAAAATAGAATATTGCCAGAGGGGGGGGGTATGGTATGCGAGACGTAACGGAATGACCTTGACATTAAACAGTGAAACAGAGCCGCGATATCAACTCTTAAGGAACGGTACTACTACGACGAAGCTACTTGGATTACGGTATCCACGAGTCCACGGACAGGCACTCGAATGACGGTCCAACATCGGTCCAACGTAGCTCCTCTGACTTGGTCCTGACGGTTATGGATATACGCGGCCTGATGCATACGACGATAGCGGTAAGGTTCGGATAATTTCGATACATAAGGATGACGACGATACATAGGATACGGTGCGACATTAATAAACGACCTGACGAGGCTTCCTGCATATGTGAAAAATAAATCCCGGATTGCGCGTGCGCGAATACGTCATTGCGTTCCGGTCGTGCTTCGCTACTACGGTTGTACGCCGTCGTGGAGGCGGTAGGCTAGTTAAGGAACGGGGTAGGTAGACTGAGTGTGAGAGAGAGCTTGTAAAGATAGAGCCGACCGGAATGGAAAGACCGAGGCAGGCTTGTAGTGTAGAGAGAGAGAGCATGTGTAGTGAAAGAATAACTGATCGGAATAGAAAACCGAGACCAGCTTGTGTAATGTAAGGGAGTGAGAGAGATGAGGAATGGCGGAAGGTGGGTTGAGTGTGAGATAGAGCTTGTAAAGATAGAACCGACCGGAATGGAAAGACCGAGGCCGGCTTGTAGTGTAGAGAGAGAGAGAGTGTGTGTAGTGAAAGAATAACTGATCGGAATAGAAAACCGAGACCAGCTTAGTGTAGTGTAAGAGGGAGAGAGATATACCTACAGTAATACCTATATAGCAGCAGCGAAGGCGGACAAGAAAGGCGGCGACGGTGGCGGTCTGCTGAAGGCGGCTGTCATGGCGGCGACCTGCAGGAAGCGTCGTGGGTCTGGCTCAGCTTGGCGGTAGCGGTGGTCCTCTTCCTCTGGTCTGGGCTGGGCTAGGCGGCTGGCTGGCTGGCGACGTCTTCTTCGAGAACTCGGGTGAGTTCTGCCTGTTCAGCGCGATGTAGCCCGGTTTTGTTAACTCGACGCGTAGTGGGGGATCACGTCATCGGCCGGCCGATGAGTGGGGACCTTCACGCGCACGGTGCTGCGACGGAGATCGCGACGTTCTACCGGTACCGCGCGAGTACTACGGAAAATGTGAAAACCGATTTCCCGGCTTTTCGCGACGGAATATTTTATTGAACCGGGTTTAGAATATTTACATTATATTTTACGAAAAAGAATGATGTGAATAGCTCGTAAAATAAGAAAGTTAAGCCGGCTTGCATACCATTCCCCTAAAAATATAGTAACTTCGTTACACCGTCATCGGTATTCTGTCCACATTTTTACCGTAGGTCAAATAATACGTTCGTTGAACAATTCGATGGCCAGTGTGGTTATTATTTCCACGTCACGTCGTATATTTCTATCGAACGTTAAGTCGTTTAGGTTTTACTAATACTTAAGGACATTCATTTTGTTTCTTTTTGTTGAAAAACCTTGTCCATAGTTCAACAAGTGCTCGGTATTTAGTCACAAAATTTTTGTTTGTTTTTTATGTCAATTCGCTAAAGCGCTAAATTGAAATTTTACATATTTAAAAAAAAAAATAAGCAAACTAGAGTGATACCCAAACAAGTGTTGATTTTTGCCTAAATTTCGTGTTTTTCGCCTTCGAATATTTATCCAAAAACTCAGTTATCTAAAATCCTCTTGTATAATTCACGCAATAAAACGCTCTCCATTTCCATATAATGGCAAAACCCTGTTTTTTTTTTATTAATTTCGGGAAGATTAAATTCGGCGATTAAATATCAGCAAAGTAGGAACGCTCGAAGGGAAATTTCAGGGCGAGACGTTAATAAAGGAAAATTTCCGCTCGAGAGGAAGGAAAAGTTATACAAGCCAGATGTAAATTACGACAGTCCGGGACGATTTCCCCTGATAACGGAAGTTTATGACATGCACTTGGCTTGAAACGGAATAATAAGACGTCCCGTGTTTATCGGAAAAGGACAGAATAATTTTTGGGAATTTGGGATAAGCGTGCGAATTGATTCATTATTCGAATATTTATATTAAAGGTTCAACGAGCCTCTTCCTTGTTTAATACTTATTAAATTTATACTTGTTTTGGCGCAAGGTAAGCCATGGAATTGTAGCTTATGGCAACACCGCAACGATAGCGGACGCCTCAATCACAATATCAATTTCAGATTAATTTTTCACCATAATCGCGACGTTAAAAATTATTTGGAAAGTTAATAAAAGTATTATAAAACAAAATAGGAAAAAAGTTCAGCTACGAGGTTGGGGATGGCTAAAATGGGAAAAAATTAAAAAAAAAACGTAAAAAATTGTTGGAAAATTTAGTAAGTGTTATAAAACGAAATAAGGACAACAATTATAAAAAAAACAAAAGATTGTTCGAAAAGTTAATAAAACCAAATAAGAAAAAAAAAAGAAAAATTGTTCGGAAAGTTAATAAAAGTAAATTATAAAACGAAATAAAGAAAAAAATAATAAACAAAAAAGTTAAAGAAACGCGGTTTTCGGCGAAAAACATTGAAAAACATGGAAAAAAAATAAAAAGAAAGTTTCGAAACCATTGAGAAACACAATCTCAAAGAAGCTTCACTTCAGTTGTATACTTATAAAGGTGACTCAAGTAATTTTTTTTTTAAATTAATCGGCAACGTTGCCTATTTATATATTTATGCAGGGTGTTCGACAAATAGACGGAGATATTTTAGATGGTGATTCCTTGTTAAAAAATATTAAAAAAAGTTTCTATAAACATGGGTCCGGAAATGGAGTTTTCAAGGTACAGGGTGTCAAACTTAAAAAAAAATCGTTTTTTTTATTAATATCTTAAATATTCTTTTACTTATTTTGTTGAATTTTGTAGTGTTGTCTGTAGTAATAAGGGGCTCATTTGGCCTTAATTAGATTAAAAATATAAAGTCCAGTGGCGTCTCAGGGGGCGTAATACAGAATATTAATGGCAACAAATGCACGCCACTGACTTTTTTAAACATTTTATATTTTTTCTGTATTAAGCAACCAAAAATACAACATTTTTATTTCTTGAATTGTTTTCATATCTTACTTCGTTTTTGAGAAAAAAAATAAAAACCAGTTTATTACATTATCAAACTTTTTTTTAAAATCGGTTTTTTATTAATATCTTAAATATCAATTTGACCGATTCTGTTGAAATTTAATAGGCTTGTTTGTAATAATTTGGGATTCATTTAGCCTAAATAAAAATAAAAATATGAAGTCCAGTGGCGTCTCGGGGGGCATCATACCGAAAATTATTGACAAAAAAGTATGCGCCACTGACTTTTTTAAACATTTTATATTTTTTTCGTATTAAGCAACTAAAAATACAACATTTTTGTGTCTTGAATTGATTTTGTATCTTACTTCGTTTTCGAGAAAAAAAATAAAAAGCAGTTTATTTATTACATTTCCAAACTTTTTTTAAAAATATCGGTTTTTTATTAATATCTTAAATATCCATTGACTGATTCTGATGAAATTTGAAAGTCTTGTCTCTAATAATATATGGCTTACTTAGAATGAAAATATGAAGTGCAGTGGCGTCTCAGACTCAGGAGACATCTTATCGAATATTATTGACAAAAATGTGTGCGCCACTGACTTTTTTACAAAATTGTAACTTTTTTCGTATTACACAACTAACAATATAACATTTTTGTTTCTTTAATTATTTTCATATCTTGTTTCGTTTTCGAGAAAAAAAATAAAGACAAGTTTATTAAATTTTCAATTTTTTTTTTAAATTAGTTTTTTATTAATATCTTAAATATCCATTGACCGATTCTGTTGAAATTTGAAAGTCTTGTCTCTAATAATATGTGGCTTAATTAGAATAAAAATATGAAGTGCAGTGGCGTCTCAGGAGACATCTTATCGAATATTATTGACAAAACAGTGTGCGCCACTGATTTTTTTACAAAATTTTTACTTTTTTCGTATTACACAACTAACAATATAACATTTTTGTTTCTTGAATTATTTTCATATCTTGTTTCGTTTTTGAGAAAAAAATTAAGACAAGTTTATTAAATTTCCAATTTTTTTTTTTAAATTAGTTTTTTATTAATATCTTAAATATCGATTGACCGATTCTGTTGAAATTTGAAAGTCTTGTCTGTAATAATATGTGGCTTAATTAGAATAAAAATATGAAGTGC
>MU185803.1:0-19693 GCA_016904865.1 Pissodes strobi | reverse complement strand
TATTCTAGTTGAAATAAAAGGGTTAATGTTTGCTGAAAAATTAGAAAGTCTGGCAACGTTGCAAATTCCATATTTGGATTTGCCATATCTAACTACCTCATCGTCGTAACACTTTTTTGAAATTTCATTTGATTGGACAGTTTCGATACTTGCTCTTGAAAATGCTGATTTGCCAGATTTCACAAAGTAGTGGAAATCAAAAACTGACATTTTGAGGTGTTATACTTAAAGTGGAATTACCAAACGACTCAAGTATAAGTTAGTACATTTTTCCAGTTAAAATAGAAGAGTTAATGTTTGTTGAAAAAGTGGAAAGTCTGACAACGTTACAGATTCTATTTTTGAAAATTGATTTCAAGTATACAGCGTGTCCCAAAAATTTGTGGCACGATGCGACTACATTTTTTTTTCCAAATAGGATACCCTGTATATTGAAGATTTTTGAATTAAGCGAGAACTGTCTTCAAAATGTTGACATTTGTAAATTGACATTTTACACACTATAATAAGCAACGTTTAAATTTTCTCTCGTATTTTCCGTCCTGAAGTCTTAAGAATGTCTACATCAGATGTCAAAATCGTGGGTCGCAATTTACAGGGTGTTACATTTTTTTTGGATCATTTACCACTTTATTTTTCGGAACTTTATTTCGTGAAGTACTATGGTTGAATTTTTATATGGCGCGAGGCTGCCAACTCGCTCGCGTTAGCCCCTATTTTAAGGAAACTTTCGGAAAAAAATGATTACACGAATACCCTCGTAACTCCAGACAAGATATGCCTACACCAAGTTAGCCGCAAAACATACAGAGTTGTAAATATCGTCGGACCCCGACCGCCCTTAATGTTAATCCTCCACGCCCCGAGCCACGGCGATGTCAGCGTACACGATTGGGGTTGAACCCCGGCTAATTAAACGGCTGAAAAGGGTGTCTGTAATTAAACAGTAGTTAGATCGATATCGGCTCGTTACGATGTTACATCGAGAATAGCGGTGATATGGTTAGGCCAATACCTGAAAGTGCCCAGGGAGACATGACGCAAATAAATGGAACATTGTATGTACATTTTACTCCAAATATTTTCTTATAGACAGTGTAATGTCTCATATAGATCTGCACTTGATTTTTTTGGCGCCAATAATTTTCTTATTTATGGATGGCTTATAAAGACATTATTTTAATTCCATTTTCCCTCAAGTCGCCGTGAAAAGTGAAGCGAACGCGTGATCATTTATTTAATCTCCTAATGGCCGAAAAAAAAAGAGAGAGAGAAAAAATGGTTTTCTCGACGGATATAAAGAGGCTTTGTACAGCTAATCCCACCTTTATTGAAAATTAAAAATTAGCGAGGCCAGAATAATAAATGAAAAATCCCAACGGATTTTTAAATATCACCCCCGAAGACGGTTTTAGACTTAATGCTGCTATTTTTGCGCCTCCGAGCGATACTATTATGCTGCAGCTTAAGTTCTGGGGCTACTCATATTGAATGTTGAATAACTTAAGACTTAGAAACGTAATTCAATTATTCCAACCGCCCTATACTAAGTACTGTAAAAAGGCGCGGCCAGCGGGATTTCCAGATTTAACCCTTATAGACTTTTTTCTGAAAGAATCCACGTTGGTCAGTTTAAGTACATAATAAACTTTACAAGAGAATATGTGATGTGTGTGTGTGTGACTCGTTGCCTTTAATAAATTCGTAGGATCGATTATTGGCAGAACAAAAGGCAATAATGGAATTTAATGGATCATCATCCGAAGAGATAATCGTTACAGCATCGTCTGGTCGTATCGCGGACCATTGAACCGATCGGAATGCGAGACAGCAGCAGCAGCAGCAGCAGCAGAAGCACCCGCTGGACGCACCGTAATTACATCGGAATTTTATTACCGCAGGAAAAAAATCACGACACGCCGATGCTGCAGCCACTGGACCGTACGGCCGACGGGAATTCGTCCTAATAAACCTTTTTTTGCACTCGCAACGACCGATAGAGAAACGGGTCGGTCATCTCGATTATTTACGTTGTTATATACAGGGTGAAAAAATAAATGGAATAATCTTAGCCACAAAGCAAGATTTTTGTGCCACAAATTAACGTCCCTTCTATTTTAACTGGAATAATTTAATAACTTATACTGCAATCGTTTGCTAATATCCACTTTAAGTGTAATACCTCAAAATGTCAGATTTTGATTTCCACTACTTTGTGAAATCTGGCAAATCAGCATTTTCGAGAACAAGTGTCGACTGTCCATTCACTTGACATTTCAAAAAAATTTTACGACAATGAGGTAGTTGGATATGACAAATTTAAATATAGAATTCGCAACGTTGCCAGAGTTTCTAACCCCAACTAACCCAAACATTAAACGTCGATATTTTGAAAACGGTTCTCGCATAATTCAAAAATCTTCCAATATAGAGGGTATTCTATTTGAAAAAAAATGCAGTCGCATGGTGCCACACGCTGTATGCTACAAATCCATTTTCATAAATAGGATATGTAACGTTGCCAGACTTTTCACTTTTTCAACAAACATTAGCTCTTCTATTTTAACTGGAAAAATTTATTAACTTGTACTTTAGTTGTTTGCTAATATCCACTTTAAGTATAACACCTCAAGATGTCAGTTTTTGACTTCCACTACTTTGTGAAATCTGGCAAATCAGCATTTTCGAGAACAAGTGTCGAAACTGTCCATTCACTTGAAATTACAAACAAAATGTTACGACAATGGGCTAGTTGAATATGGCGAATTCAAATATAGAATTTGCAACGTTGCCAGACTTTTTAATTTTTCAGCAAACATTAACCCTTCTATTTCAATAGGATATAGTCGATTAATGATATCCACTTTAGCAGCGTCTCAAAATTATTGATTTCCATTACTTTTGAAATCTGGCAAATCAGCAAGTATCCAATCTAAGGTAGTTGGATGAATTAAAAAATATAATCTGCAATGTTGCCAAATTTCTCTATTTAACTTAAAATACTTTATTAAGTTATGCTGTAGTCGATTGCTGATATCTACTTTACTAACACCTCAAAATGCAAATTTTTGATTTCCACTAGTTTCTGAAATTTGGCAAATCAGCATTTTCGGGAACAAGGACCTAACCTGTCTATTCACTTGACATGTTAAAAAAAACTGTTACGTCAATAGAGAAGTTGGACATATCAAATTTAAAAATATAATCTACAACGTTGCCAGATTTCCCGATTTTTCAGCAAACACATTAAGCCTCCTATTTTAAATAGAATATTGTATTAACTGGTATTGCAGTCGATTGTTAATGTCCACTTTACTAACACCTCAAAATGTCAATTTTTGTATTCCAGTACTTTCTGAAATTTGGCAAATCAGCACTTTCGGGAACAAACATCGAAACTGTCCATTCACTTGGCATTTAAAAAAAACTGTTACGTCAATAGAGAAGTTGGCTATATCAAATTTGAAAATATAATCTGCAACGTTGCCAGACTTACGGATTTTTCAGCATACATTAATAATTTAACTAAAATATTTTGTTAACTTGTCCTGTAGTCGATTTTTGAAATCTGGCAATCAGCAATACTGAAACGGCCCTTTTTTTCGAATTGAAATAGCGGTTATCACGAATCATGGTACAAATGAAGAGGCTGGGCCAAATATATTACAAGACTATATAGCGTGTTCTGGTCAATACCTAAGCCAAAACCGTATATAAACTCCACATAAGTCTATCTCGCCTCATGAAGTGCCGAAATGCGCAGAAGCACCAAATTTAGATTCATTGGTCGCTGCCATTGAAGCACCCTGATCCGTTTCAATTCAACAAAAATCTACTACCTTATCATAACTAAGGAGGAAGCCACAGAGGATGCCGAAGATGTGTACATCTTTGAAGCCATCCAAAATGTTAAAAACAACATGATGAGACAAAACAGAACAAAACTTGTCTTTCCGGAGATGGAAGGCGTTTTAGGAACAATCACCACCAGAATGATCCGGTACTTATTCTCGGGCACAAAAATACAAGTTATCAAATGCAACATCCAAAATGTCCTCAGAAGCTACAGTAGACAAGCTTCGCGAGCCGGAAATGAAAGAAGTCTAACGGTAAAACTGCGTAACCTTATTTATTTAAAATTGATGAAATGAAATTCTCAGACGTACTAAAAACCATCCAAAAAACAGTAAATCCTAATGAAATCGGAGTAGAAGTCAGACAAACCAGAGAGACAAGTAAAGGTGTATTGCTAGTCACAATACAAAACGGTCTGGATAAAGCTGAAGTCCTATAGAGGGAAATCTGCGAAAGGCTCCCAAATGCAAAGGTTACGTTACGTATAGACAGAAAAGTGCTACACATAAAGGACCTGGACAGTATCAGAACGGAAGAAGACATCAGAAAAGCCATAGGAAACGCTATGGAAATTAACAATGACAGTTTCGAAATAAGAGCTCTCAGACCCGCCTTTGGAAACAAACAAAACGCGACAGTAGTCATAAACGCCAGGATAACAAATTACTATAAATGGGACATATACAGATAGGCTGGATGAGATGTCGAGTTATAGAAAGGCAGAACGAAGTAAAGTGCTTTAGATGCTGGCAACATGGAGACACGAAAACACAGTGTAATGGACCAAACAGGGAAAGCAGCTGTCTGAAATGCAGTAAAGAGGGACACAGAGTATCCGAGTGTCCAAGCTCAGAGTACTGCATTCATTGCAAAAAAAAGAAGGCCACCAATCGGGCTACTCCAAGTGCCCCTTCAAACAACAACGCAGAGGAGAAAGTGAACATAACCGTGAAAAAATCAGCGAACCATTAATGAAAGTCTTGCAAATTAACACAAACAGAAGCAGACCAGCACACGGCATGGCCCTAGCAACAGCTCAACAAATTAAAGCTGGAATAATTCTCATTAGTGAACCCAATATAGCAGCCATACGCAACAGGAAGGACTGGATTTTCAACGAGGAAATAAATATAGCCATTAAAATACTAAGCTCAAAACTCATGGTCAAAGAAAAAGGACGAGGCCCTGGCTTCTCATACGTCGCTACAGCAAGCTTTACCGTATACAGCTGTTATGCCTCCCCAAACAGAGATATATCTCGGAGCTCGAGGACACACATGACGCAATTGGGCAGCCCATAAGATCCTGCCACAAAAAAATCAATTATAGCTGGGGACTTTAATGCCAAGTCTCCCCAGTGGGGAATGGGGATAACAGACAATCGAGGTCAAGTTATGACGGAGTGGATAGTAGAACACGACCTGTCACTCATCAACCAAGGGGATAAACCAACCTTCCACAGCCAAAATTACATATCAATTTTGGATCTGACTCTGGCAAGCGTAAACATTAAAAACCTCATTACGGAATGGAAAGTGAACGACAAAGAATCGTTAAGCGACCATTGATTTATTACCTTTAATATAACAGAAGCAACGGCAAATACAAATACGAGACACAAAGTAAGGGAATGGAACACTAGAAAACTCGACAAGGGCAATCTTAATAAAAGCCATAAATCAAACTCCAGAAGATGAGCTTTTCCAACAAGCTCAAAGAGATATGCAACAAATCAATACCAAGAAAGAAAAACTCTGGTAGAGGAAAACTCGTGTATTGGTGGAACGACGAGGTAGCGGAGCTTCGAAAGGATGCAAAGGAGACGGTGCACAAGAGAAGCAAAAAGAAGACAAGGGCAACGAAACCCACAACTTTGGGAATCCTACAAGAAAGTAAAAAGGGTACTACAGAACAAAATAAAATCGGCTAAGAGAACCTGCTAGAAAACACTGTGCGACGAAATTGACTGTGATATAGGGGGAGACGGTTACAAAATTGTACTGAAAAGGCTGCTCGGTTTCCCACCGAGGCTTCAAATGACGATGGAAATGATGGAGAATGTTGCAAAACACCTCTTTGCCGAGCACTAACTTGTGATATTTAACTGTGATAGAACTGTGATATTTACAAAATTTAGTATAGAAGAACTAAACTCAGCATACCAAAGACTAAAGAGTAACAAAGCACCGGGACCCGGACAAGTTCCTACGGAAGTAATCAAAGACCTAGCTCAGCAACGACCAGGGTATGTACTTGGGGCATACAACGAATTTGCAGAGCACGGTATATTTCCCGAAGATTGGAAGAGAGCCAGCCTAATACTCCTTCGCAAGGGCGATAAACCAGCGGATAGTTCAGGCTCCTACAGACCTATCTGTCTCTTGGACATTGAAGGTAAACTTTTCGAGCACCTTATCCTAACCAGACTAAACAACGAACTGGAAAGGACTGGAGGCCTGTCAGATAGGCAATACGACTTTAGGAAGAAAAGACAAACGACAGACACCATAATGGAAGTAGTCAGAACCGCTAAAGAGGCTGCTGCCTTCACCCCTGCGCATAGGCGCCTATGTGTTGTCATAACCCTGGACATAAGAAATGCTTTTAACAGCGCTTCCTGGCAAATAATCTTGGACGTATTAAAAAGAAGGGAAATGGAAGAAAGTCTTATCAACCTAATCAGATCATACCTGTCTGATAGGGAAATAATCCTAGAAGCGGAAGGCAAAACAGTTCACAAAAAAAACCATCAGCGGCATCCCACAAGGCTCAGTTCTGCGTCTAGACCAACCGACGGGCGTAAGACTTATAGGATTCGCAGATGATGTAGCAATGGTGATGATAGCTAAAACGGAAGAGGCCTTAATAAACTTTGCAAACACAGCACTGATTAGAGTAGACAACTGAATAAAGGGCAGGGTTTTGCAGCTTGCGCCCGAAAAAACTGAAGCGGTGCTACTAAGTACAAAAAGAAAGCTGGGTACGATCAGTTTTAACGTTGAAGGCTCAGTCATCAGTCCATTAGGTACCTCGGAGTGGGGCTGGACACAACTCTGAGTTATGCCGAGCACATTAACATGATACTTCAGAAAGCGGAGCAACTTGCTGCCAAATATAGGAGGAACCAGGGCAACAAAGCGACGCGTACTGACAAGTGCGGTCCACTCCCAAATACTATATGCAACCCCGGTATGGTACATGGCGGCAAATAATAAGAAACTCCTTTCAAGCTTCAAAAACTCCTATGTATGAGTATGTAGCGGGTATCGTACCACTTCCCGGGCAGCAGCACAAGTCATCGCTGGAATACCCTCGATAAGACTTATGGCAATGGAACGAAAGGAAATATATGAAGGGAGAGACAAGCAAGAAGCCAGGACTGCGCTACTTGCCAAATGGCAAGAACGGTGGATAGAGGACACCTACGGACGCTGGACGTATGGCCTTATCCCAAATATTCAGGTCTGGTTGGGAAGGGCATACGGAGAAGTGGACTATTTTCTCAGCCAAGCGCTTTCAGGATATGGGTGCTTTAAAAAATATCTTTTTGACAGACGTAGAGCAAATACGGAGAAATGCACTTACTGCGAACATACCGACGATGTAGATCACACGCTGTTCTCCTGCCAAAGATGGGAGGAGCCTACACAGAGAAAAACCTTTCATAATGTGAATGGCTTACACTTTGAGTCAATGGTATACTGTATTTGCAATACCTGAATACTGAATAACAGCTATAATCAAATGAATGATTGTCTTACTTTTATTTGTGCATACAAGCTTAGTATTAGTTCAAACATAAGAAATCATTGAATTAAATTATGATTTTATTGAAGCTCCAATGAACCTAATGAAAAAGTATTATTGGTATAAGCCCAAACTATAGTTATAATCCATTGGTTTTTAATGAATGGCTGTATTAAATGCTATCATAGCTCTAATTCCTTTAAATATGAATATTTTTGTTCAAATATTAGTAACATATTTCATTAATGTGAACTTTTCATAAAATAAATTTAATTTTCAACATCGAAGTTCTGCGTTTTTACTTTTCAAAATCGCTTTGGATAAATTATTGGATATGACAGGTCATGACCACGAGACGTGCGGCTATTTACTTTATTGGTCAGTCGGATTTTTTGTAGTGGGGATATTAGAGGCTTCCTCTAATATCTTCCGGGAAATTTTCAAGGAGATCACTCTACGTTGGTTTGCCGTGCTTTGAAGCAGTGTGGTCGGGTGGAAGTTTTTTTTTTAATTTTACCTCGTTGGATTTTTCCAACCGACCAATTTTTGGACTTTCAGGCCTTATTTGCCTTATCTTTGGCAGTTGTTGGTTAGTCTGCCTGGAACTCACTCCGTAACTGGGATTCAATGCCGCTTTAGCTAGGTGAGTGATTTTGCGTTTTTTGTCTATGTCTTGTGATAAACAATGCTCATATTTAGCCTGGATTACTCTTATTTAAACAACCCCAACCCGCAATTAATTCAATTGTATGGCAATTTTAATTTATTGGGATGTTTTTATTACTTAAATATGAGAGCTTTTATTGTATTTATTACACTCGTGGAAATTGGAAACGACTCACCTAAAACTAGAGGCATTTATTTACGGTTATATTATGTTCAAAACGCTTTTATCAATTTGAAGAAATCTTTTTTTTCATTACAGTCCAAGAATGGGTTAATGAAATAAAAATTTTGTTCAAATTGACAATGAAAATATAACCATACATAAATGACTCTAGTTTTAGGTGAGTCGTTTCCAATTTCCAGGAGGGTATTTAATTTTTTTATTGTATTTATTGTATTACCAAGTTTTAAGTCTCGGGAAGTGGGTAAAAACCGATTACCAGATTTGAAAGACAAGGTTCAAGTTAAATAAAAAACGAATGGTTTAAAGACGAAAACTGCTTTATTAATTCTAGCTAATAACACAAACTTAAAGTATACGTGGAACATAAATAACAACTAATATTTTTTCAAGGAAGTACACATTGTCATTAGTTTTAAGTATATAAAACCATTTATACCATAACAAGTGATATTAAATTAATAATGTTTTAATATGGGCTGAATATAATACATGTAATAAGATCAATTCTTTACCCTCAATTGCCTTAAACATATTTAATTGAATAAATTTAAACTTTTATTGGAACAATGAAAAATCAATGAATGAAAGCATAGCTATTCACTATGTCAAAGCGTTTTTTCTGTGTAGGGATGAATTCTCAAGAAACACAGGGAGGCGCGTTGATGCAGAAAATATTATGAAATGTCTAGTAACGACAGAGGAGTGAGTTATAGAACACGGCATATAAAGCTATAAGAAAGAAGCATCATCGAAACTAAAGAGCGGGAAGCAAGATAATCACACCTCCTGGTGAAGATGCAAATCTAAACAAGAGATAAATGGATGGAAGATAGACTAATTCACTGGTAATATTGCCTGAAATAGACAAAATGCGGCATCGGTGCTGAAGTAATGCGAAAGCAGTTCCTAGTATCGAGTGCCAATCGCATGTAGGGAAAGAGTTTTTAGTGGGTCGGATATACCGGAGTCCCACACTGTCCTGAGCGCTACAACACCAATGCCCTGAACGTGATCAAATATGCATTACCTAAACCCTACTAAAAAAAAAAGTATTGTCCGAAGCCTTATTGGGATAGTACTAAAACGTACCTTTTTTAACTTAATGATGCGCCGACTTTTCGAAATTTGTTGTCAATATTTCTATAAAACAAGCTGATCGAATATGTTGTGGGCTGCACGTTTATGTCATAATTGCATCTTCGTTAATTCGAGAGGCCTTGATACACCATATTCGTATACCCACTGACCCAGAGAAAACGGTTAGTCGAATTCTAAAAAAAAAAAACATTTCCCTTGAAAATTCCCTCGGCATTCTGAATTGCTTTGTATTTTTATTTAAATTTATGCCATTGCAATATATATACGATATAGTTAGTAATTTTAATTGCTTTTTTATTAGGTACACATCGCATGATTATTATTAACATTTGCAACAACAAGAGAGTCAAAGTCGTAAAATACTATGATAATTTATTAATAGGAAAAATAATGGTAACGTGCATTCACGTGTAAATTCCGCGATAAATTCCCTTAAAATTACCGGCAAATTACGGGGAATTGTACAAAATTGCAAATAAGAGTAAAATTTATCACATTTAAAATCCATTCCCAATATCTACACGAAAAATATGAAAATTTTCCTATCAATCCAATCCATGGTAAAAAATACTAAACAATTTTGAAAAATTATAAAGCTTCCAAGATTTATAGCAAATTTTATGTAGATTTACAATATCAATAGGAGAAGCTTGAATTTTGAAGCGTCTTGAAAATATGTCGAATATTTCAAATCGGTGCATCTTTCAGTCATTTGTTGTCAAAATGAAAGCCCTCCTATAAATTCAATCCGTGGATTACGGGTATTGCGTTAATCTTAACTGACTAGCCATTAACCAATCGCATATGAAGCGTTGTCAAGTAGTATCATAATGACTATCATTAGTTCAATGATGATTTCTTGAACCCACTTAAGAAAAACATTGCCAACCGAGTTAGTCTGATGCAGCAACTTCCGAACATAAAACTTTTCTATTTTCTAACCAAAACTAAAGTTTCGAAGCTCAGACGCCGAAACAAAAAAGATTTCCTTCCGAAACTTTCGTACATTATGTAGTGTGGAGGGTTTATAATACACGACCGAGAATTTGCGTAACCGTTTTCACACTTCCTCTAATTAGCGCGATGTAACATTGCGGTAATTAATTAAAAACAGGCGTAATTAACGTCTTGATTAAGTCGGTTATGGGGAGTTTCTCTTCTCTTGATGGCTGCCTATTGTTTGGAGAACGTAAAAACGTCTGCGGCAGCTGTTAAATGTTATGACGAAGCTTTAAACATTGTAATGTAAAATTATAAAACAATAAATCAAGGAATAAATATGAACTTATTATTGCAGAAGCTACTAGTAATGCCAATAATTCCTAAAAACAAAGAAATGGACAATTTTTTTTATTAATTATTTTTCTGAGATTTTACCTGATGGTAATGAGATATTTCAGTTGGGTTTGGCTGATAAATCTATGTTCTGCCATTTTGAATTTGAGCGCCATGAAATAAGCAAGAAAATATACTTCTCTGATTCTCACTAAATACCTTCCAAATTATCAAGTGATATATGGATGTCTTTTTTATCACGTTGGGTTAAAGCGAAGTAATTAAAAGGCAATTTAAAAAGCCCGCTTTACAATATAGGTTATCAGCTCTGTTACGGAATTTTGACGTTCGATGATGACGTCTCTGTCGACTTTTAAGATTAGATTAGAAATGGCTTTCGACCAGGTAGTTTAGTTAATTTGTATATTATCAGTTCGTCTATTATAGGGGCTGCGATAACTGTTCGTTTTTACTCAAAATATCAATCGTCGAGTCTCATCGAAAATTTTGTTACCATGTGATAGAGATTGTCAATCCACATATACTAATGGCGGCTCTAATAGGGATCCTTAAAACATATCTTTTCAACAATTTCTTCAAGTTTCATAATTCAATCAAAACGTGTTTATAAAACGGAAAAACAAGGGCCAGTTTCCACTGCTCTTGTATCGCCATCTATAAAATCTCTGTTACTATGGTAACGTGTCAGTTTGGAAGAAGGGCCGGCGGTCAATTGCCCTTATGCCTTGGAAATATATGTAAAACGAAAAAGCGAAAAAATACCCAACAAGAAGGCTGATGACACGTCGACTCTATTTTTAAAATTTAAAAATGCTCCCAAATGTGCAGGATTTCTCACAAAAGTCCAGAACGAATTTATAGAGAAAAAAATTAGGATTTGGCGTATTAACGCATGCGCTGATTTTTGAGACACCTCATTTTTTTTTTAAATTCACCTTTGCAGCAATATTTTAGATATTATGCATGCAAATTCTCAGTCAGCATGAAGTATCGTTCTTTAGGTTAATGTAGCCTTGGAGCTTTAATTAATTTAGGGCTAGATTTGCTCAGCTTAACTTAAATATGGTGAGCTTCGGTTGTGTTTTGCTTGTGTTTCGCTTTGATTGCTTTGGGTTTATTTAGGTTAGCTTGAGCTGGCTAGGCTTATTTTAGGTTGGTTTATCAACAAATAGACACACAGTTTAAATATAACTACTATTATTATTGTACCGAATTTCATCCAAAATTTCACTTCATTTTGTTACCAATTATTTGGGCTCCTGTAGTTTCAGACATCGTCAATTCAGACATCAATATGGCGGCTCTAATAGGGGTCCGTATGAATATATTATTTCTTAAAATTTCTTAATTTAAATACAACAAAACGACAAGGGCAATTTGCCACTGTCCTTCCACCAGAAAGGGCAAATGGATGGCGTGGGGAATAAAAGGCAAAGGGAAAGAATAATTGAGAGAAAGGAAACAGATAGGGTACGGGAGGCAGAGGACTCAGGTACAAATGAAGTGCGGAGGAGCTCGAAGAAGTTTGGGAAAGGAGCTGACTCCTGCCGCAGACAGAGGAGAACGGAGGAAGCAGGTGAGAAATACATACGCTGATATGGCCAAAATGGAGGACAACAGGAAAATCAGGGAGGAGAGAATGGAGGAGCTATTGAAGGGTGTGAAAGAAGGGAATGCATGGAAGTCGCCGGAAAAGAAAGAGCTGTATGAGGTGGTGGTTTTTGCGAAAGGGGAGAGAACGGATTTGCAAATGGGAAAAAATGTTCTGAAAGAAACCAGGGAGGTGTTGCTAAAAGGTGGGGTAAAAGAGTTAAAGAGTTTAAGGCCAACCAGACAGGATGGGGCTATTTACGAATGCCGTAGCGCTGAGCAAAAGAACAAAGTAAGACAGTTATTAGGGAACACGGTGGCATGGGACATTAAAGGGGAAACGAGCAACAGACCTAGATTTCGGATAGGAGGAGTTGAGAAAAGAATGACAGACGAGGAGATAATTAAAGCAATATGGGATGAGAGCGACAATGGGGGACAACTTAAATGAGATGAGAGTGATTAAAAGGAAACCTTGTTTGAATCTATATAAGGAAAATGTAATTATAGAGACGAGGGGGGATATCTTTCAGGAGATTATGAGGGCGGGTAAAGGTTACCGTAAAGTTTGTAGCGGAATACGTGGAAGTAGCAATGTGTTACAAGGGTTGCCGCTATGGTCATGTCACGTAATTTTGTAAAGAGGATCACAAATGTGGAGGCCCCCACGAGGGTAAAGATTGTGATGGGACGAATGAATTGGACTGCCCTAATTGCAAAAGGGTCAGGGTTCCGAAGGGCGAAAGAAGACACACAGCTAAGGACAGAGAATGCCCCATATATAGAACGAAAACGGAAGAGAGGAGGGGAAGGACCGGTTACTAGATGGCTGGGAAGGATATTTTTTCTGTGCTGCAGTGGAATGCTGATAAGGGAAGAGAGACGTGTGAATTGATGAAGCGAAAGTTGAATGAATGGGGCACTGGTACAAGAACCTTATGGGAAGATAAGGGAAAGCGCTAGGTACAAAGTATATAGTAATGGGCAGGGTAGCAAAGCCCAAATTTGGTTGAAGGAAGAGATAAGAGGTAGACTAGTTGATGGATTATGCACGAACCATGTAGTGGCGGTGAGGATAGAAGAAAATAAAACCAGCATCGTGCTGGTGAGCATATATGACGAACCAGGCGGAATGGCAAATACCAGAGTTATGAGGGAGGCAAGAAAATTAGGTTTATTAAGGGATAAAATAGTAATTGGGGGGATTTTAATGCGAAAAGTGAAGCGTGGGGAGGGGAAATATCGGACGCACGAGGAGATGAGCTCCTACAGTGGGCAATTCAGTTGGAGTTACTGTTGAATAACAAGAGAGACTCATTGGCCACATTTAGCAGTGCTAGAGGAGAAAGTTGGGTTGACGTCACCTGGTCCAGGGACGTAGCTATAAAAGACTGGGAAGTAATGGATGAAGAGTCCTTAAGTGACCATCGCTATATACGTTTCACTCTAGAACTAAACAGGGTAAGTATCCAGGTAAGTAAGAAAGAGTACGACTTTGTAAATACAGATTGGGAAAGGTTTAAAGAAAAAATCTCTAAATATCAAGGTGGTGAAATAAAAACGAAAGAAGACATACAAAGAGAAGCTAAAGATGTCCAGCAATATTGCACCAAATGCTGCAGATCCAGTATAAAATTAAGGCAAAAAGGGGACTTTACTAGCCAAGACTGGTGGGATATCAAGCTCTCAACACTTGGGAGAGAGGTGGAAAAGTCCAGAAAGGAATATCAAGAGGCGAAACAGCAGGACATCAGAAACCAGAAAAGGACAGTCTGGATGCAGACAAGGCGAGAATATAAAAATATGATAAGAGGGAAAAGAATACAGAAGACGCGGGAAGACATTGAGAAATTAACAGAAAACGAGAGCTGGGAAGATTGGGAATTGTTACGAAGAAGTGGATACCAGCAGGGAGAAAAGGCCATGTTAGACAAGGGAGGAAATGAAATTAGAGAAAAGAAAGATCTGGACCGTTTTCTTATGGAAGAATACCATCCTGAGATAACAGCAGAAGAGAAAGTTGAAAGAGACAATTACGAACATATCAGGGAAAAAAGGGAGGTGGATGAGGAACTACAAGACATGGACCTAGGAGCTGAAGAAATATATTTAGTAATCATTGACATGAAAAAGAACAAAGCATGCGGAGAAGACAAAGTACCGAATGAGGCCCTGAAATACATTTGGGAGGTGAAGAAGGATCTTTTGCTAACCCTGTATAATGCTTGTTGGACATAAGGATGCTTCCCTAAGGCACGGAAGAAAGCCAGGATATCACCAATTAGCCTGCTACCGGCGTTAGGCAGAGTGGTGAATGTGAGAGTGAGAGAATGGTATGAAAGAACAGGGAAAATGAGTAATGAGCAATATGGTTTTAGAAGTGGAAGGGATACTATCCAGGCGGTTGAGAGGGTCATAAGTGAAATGCCACGAGTGAAAGGGGAGGGACAGCATTCACTTATAGTGACGCTGGACCTCAAGAATGCCTTTAATCTGGCATGGCCAATCCAAGTAGATCGCGAAATGGAAAGGATGGCCATGCCGGGAAGAATGAGAGAGATTTTATGGAACTTTTTGCATGAAAGGGAAGTCTGCAGCGGGGATATATATATATATATATATATATATATATATATATATAGGATCCAGTCTCGGGCCAACCCTCTAGATAGTGTGCATGGAAGGGTAGCTGAGAAAAATGAGAATGGCTGGTGAGGGCATATATGAGCAAGCCTTTGCCGACTACCAAATAATAGTGGTTGCGGGTAGGTCTGTTAAAGATATCGAAAAGAAATGGGTGAGAACCTGGCAGATATGTCGAGAGTGGGAAAAAGAGAGCAGATCTACGTACAACATGGCAAAGACGAGATGCATGTTTGTTGAAGCAAGGGGGAGCATCAGGGGACCTATTGTGATGATGGAAGGTACTAGGATAAATTGTGACTACTGGGAGGATTTCTTAGGAATAAGAATGGACACCAAACTTAACTATATTGAACACTTGAAAAATGTTAGAAAGAAGGCCGGTGAGATAGCGACCAAATTGAGAGTTCTATGTAGAAATAGAGGTAAGATTAAGAAGGACAAAGTCAAACTCATATATGAGTTAGTAGTAGTGTCTGCATTGACGTACGGGTGTGAGATTTGGGGTGAAAGGGCCAGAGATTCCAGAGTCAAAAGACAGCTTGACGCAGCGCAGAGAGTGTTCCTATTATTGATTATGAGGACCTACAGGACCGTGCCAACGGAGGCGGTGCAGGTCCCGGCCGGTGCGCCGCCGTTGGACATAGTTGCTAGGGTCAGGCATGGGAGGAGGGGTAAAGTAACTGAGGAAAAAAGAATGAATGGAGTAGCTGAGGGTGAAAGGGCGTTTGTATGGGATAGGTTGGAGATAGTGAATAAGGAGGAGTGGAAGAAGCAATGGGTGAGGATATACGCTTCAAAGGGATGGAGAATAGATGAAAGGGCACTGTAAGCTTGAGGGAGTGTATGGTACCGTTCAAGGAGAGATTGGTGCGGTAATGTATGGATTAAAGGTTATTAGGGAATTGGAAGTGGGTGGTCGGTTCCGTCTTCAAACAGACTCTAAAATGACAGTGGCCATGCTGCAAGGAGCTAGAACGAAGCACGCAGCAATAAATAACATACAGCGTAGAGTGGCGCAGATGAAGTCCGAGGGGAAACTGGTTAGGATAGGCTGGATAAGTAGGTCAGTAGGGGGAATTAAAGAAGCACATGCCCAAGCCAACCTAGGAAAAGTGAGCCAGACTGTATGGCAAAGTGAGGAGGGCACAAAATTACTAAATGGTGCTGTGTTGAGGAAGGATAGGAACGATAACATCCTACAGGAATGGCAGAGGCGCTGGGATGCCAACCAGAAAGGTAGATTACACGATCTCGTGACGGGGCATGGTAACATGGAAGGCTACATCCTTAGGTTCCGTCTGAAAGACACAACTGGTATGTGCGAGTGTGGGGTGGGTATTGAAGATGCAGTTCATATAAGAGAAAAGTGTATGTTGGATGAAAGGGAAAGAGCGAGGATGAATGCGAGAGTCAGTGTGGGGACCTGGGGGGACACAAGGATGCGAGCTCATCACAAAGAAGCAGTAACACCCGTGCGGGCTGTCAACGAGTAGGCAGAACATGTATTGAAAGTGGAGGATTTGTAGGGGTTGACTATCTGGTTGGGGTTGTCCTGTACTGAAGCGATTTTGTAAATGTAGCAACAACAACCGAATGAGGCAATGGGATATATATGGGAAGCAAAGAAGGATTGGATCTTGAAAATGTATCGGCAATGCTGGAGAATTTCATCTTTCCTCAAGGCTTGGAAAGAGGCTAAGCTATGCTGGATACCAAAGTCAACGGGAGGCTACAGGCCGATAAGCCTACTCCCTACGTTCGGCAAGGTGCTTGACAAAATAGTGAATGTGAGAGTGAGAGAGTGGTACGAAAGAAATGAGAAAATGAGTGATGAACAGTATGGATTTAGGAATGGAAGAGACACTATCCAGGCGATTCAGAGGGTAACCGAAGAAATTCGGGGAGTGAAAGGGGGGGAGGCACACACTAGTCGTGACGGTGGACCCTACGAATGCCTTTAACCTGAGGGCCACGTCCAGGTTGATCGGGAAATGCACAGGATGGTTATGCCAGGTAGAATGAAAGAGATGCTGTGGTACTTCCTAAAGAACAGGAAGGTCCGCAGCAGGGTGGAAGAGAGAAGGATAAAAAGGGGTGGTCCTCAGGAATCAAGCCTAGGGTCAACCCTCTGGATAGTGTGTATGGAAGGATGGTTAAGAAAGTTGAGAGAGGAGTTGAGGAGAAGATGTGTACGCTCAAGCCTTTGCCGACGATCAGGTGTTAATTATAGAGGGTAAATCTGTTAAAAAAATCGAGCAGAGATGGAAAAATACCCTGGAAAGCTGCAAGTCATGGGAGAGGGAAAGTCGGTCTCGGTACAACCTAGCCAAGACCAAATGCATGTTTGTGGAAGGTCGCGGCTCAATAAGGGGTCCGGTGGTGCAAATAGGGGAGGAAAGGGTACGATTCGACTTCCTGGGAATAAGGCTCGATACAAAATTGAATTTCATTGTAGATGTAAAGAAGGTGAGAGCAAAGACCGGGGAGATCGTGACAAAACTGGGAGGGCTGTGTAAAAATAAAGGGAGAATTAATAAGGATAAAGTCAAGTTAATATACTATCCGCATTGATGTATGGGGTGAAAGGACAAGGATAGCAGAGTCCGAAGACAATTGGATACAATACAGAGGATGTTTCTGGTCATGATGTGCAGACGGAGGACATAGTTGCTGGGGTTAGGAATCCGTTGAGGATAAGGGTGCTTGAGAATAAGAGGGTAAATAAGGTATGTGAAAGAGAAAGAGAGTGTGCATGGGGGCGTCATGCAACAGTGTCGGGGTATTTAGAGAGGGAACAGAGGGACAATGTTTTTGTGGACATGAGAGGTGACGAGGGAATAATGGGCCTGTGATGCATAGTACAACGAGAGGGGATTGGGTTAAAAAACATTGCAAAGTCTTAGGGGTAAGTGGCACTGCACAAGGCGAGTTGTGTGGAGTTTTGTTTGGTTTAGAGACGATTAGGGCAATGCATGAGAATGGCCAGTTTAACCTTATCACGGACTCCCAGATGGTACTAGCAATGCTCAGAAATCCGAAAACGCAGCACAAGCTGATAAACAGAATGCATGTGGAAGTTGCTGATCTGAAGAATATGGGAAAGCGGGTCAGCAGAGAAGAGTAGGGAGAATGCGGGAATGAAAGAAACCCACCAACAGGCAGAAAGAGGTAAGAGCAGTGAGACTGAATGGGGAAATGTTGCTTCAGACTATTGAATGGGAAAGTAATTAGAAAGGAAAAGAACGAAAGGATTTTGAATGAATGGCAAGAAAGGTGGAATGGAAGTGAGAAAGGAAGAGCTTTTTACAGAATCTGTAGAGAGGTAGGGAGAGATAAGATTGACCTATCTTTCAAGGGGATGCAGTTGACGACAGGATATGGAAATATGGCAGGATCTTGGGCAGGATACATAAAAAGGCTCAGACTACAGACGACGGTTGTAGGGGAAGGACTGGAAGACGCGGACCATGTTTGGGACAGCTGCATCTTGGAAGGTAGAGTCAGAGTGAGAGAGAAGAGGATGAATGAGTTTGGTGGATGGGGCAATATACAGTTACGGATGAGGAATATGATGATGGCTACGTCAGGTGATTGATGCACAGCATAGCAATCATGTGTGAATGTGAATTGGTTAAGTTATTATTTTAGGTAAGTATGAAAGGTTGGCAAATGCAATGTTAGTTAAGTACTATTACGTAGATATTAAGTTTGTTTAATTGTACAGAAAATATTAAATAAATAAAAAAGAAAAAAAAGGCTTCTTTCCCCGCTAATCACCCCGCCAATATGGGGGTCTTCGTAGCAGGGGATCCTTGTAGTGGGGGGGTTGGTGAAGCGGAGTTGGTTGGGGGTTTCCATGAGAGCGGTTTTGCTAGTCAGTGGGTGGACCATAGGCCAATGCCGAAAGGTGGGAGGCATCAAACGTTTCATTCTTCATGTCCTTCCTTTCTTATCTATAAAATCTCTGTTACCATAGATATGTTAGTCTCAATTTGGATTCCCTTAGGATTTTGCGAAAAATGAAAAATATAAAATTGAATTATATAAAAATATATACAGGATTTGGGAATATAATATGTAGACACGTCGACTTTATTTCTAAAATTTTAAAAAACTCTCAAATATGCAGGAATTTTCACAAAAGTCCAGAACTAATTTATATAGAAAAATCAGGATCTTTCATTAATAACAACACAATTGAGGCCTGCGCTCACTTCTTAAAATTCACTTTTTCACTAATATTTTGGCTATTATGCATGTAAATTCTTTCAGCATGAAGCTTTAGATACGTCAAATTAGCTTTAATTAATTTGGGTAGGGTTTGTTTAAGTTAAGCTAAATTTGGTGAGCTTCAGTTGGATTTGGTTCATTCCGATTAGTTTTGGCAAGCCCCGGTTTACCTAGGTTAGCTTGACTTACTTTGGGGTGGCTTGGTGCATCGAGATAGTTGATCATTGCACATGGCGTTGTTGCGTTTAGTACGAAAAGATCTTTCAAATAATTTTTTAAGAATTTTTGAACATAAAGGGTAAGCGAAAAACCCGCGGTGCACAAGTTTCTAAAGACTAAACATCCTGTTTGTTGATGCGATAGATAATTAATTTGACATTT
>MU185802.1:103956-127392 GCA_016904865.1 Pissodes strobi | reverse complement strand
AATAAGATAGCTTAAGTCAATACCAATAAGAATACAACCTAATTATGTGCTACATAATGATCTGAAGAAATAAGAAAAGGCAGCTTAAGTCAATGCCAATATTCTTCGCAACTACTCATTTAATCATTTAAACAAGGCGTGTAATTCATTTGCAATATAATTATTAAAAAATGTATTTATTAATAAAAAAATATATGCATTATATACAACAAAATTGTGCGCTGCAAAATAATCTAAAGAAATCATAATAAGAAATCTAAAGTCAATACCAATATTCCTATCGATAGATACTCATTTAAAAAAACGTGCGAATCATATGCCAACTAATTGTGCATTACATTTGATCAAAGAAGCCAAAATAAGGCAGCTAAAGTCAATTTTTTTACGGCAGTGGCACACACACTAAATGGAGATCCTATGGCGCTCGACGAGCAGTGTGTGTGCGAAGATGTTGATTGATACGGTTCTTGAATAGGTGTAGGTTGTAAATAGGGGAAAACAGATGTCCTGGGAGTGAGTTCCACAGCGATGCAGTGCGCCAGACAAAGGAGTTCTTGTAAAGCGATGTTCTAGGTGTTTCCAGTTGTACGACGAAGTGGTGCGCTCTTGCTGTCTGTCGTGACTGTCTGGCAGGCGTTGCCAAGGACGGGATGAGGTGGGCCAAATCCCAGGAACATCTGCCGTGAAAGTATCTGTAAAACAGGGACATCTCGGCCACATGTCTGCGGTGTTCCAGACTATCCAGATTCCGGGTTAACTCCGGGTCGCCGACGAGACGCATAGCTCTGTTCTGAATAAAATCCAGCAGCTTTAGGGTGGGCTTTGGTGCGGCACCCCAGATGTGTGAGCAATATTCTAAGCACGGTCTTATTTGCGCTGTGTAGAGCAAGAGCAACTGCTGCGGTGTATAAAGTTTTTTGTTGCTAAATAGCGCACCAAGCTTCTGAGAGGCTGATTTTGTGATGTTAGCAACGTGGTCATGCCAGGACATATTGCTGTTGAACGAGACACCCAGCAGTCCGATTGACGTAGATGAAGGAATGGTCGATCCTGCCATATTGATGTCAGGGCCCGCCGTATTGGCTCTCTCGGTAAACGTGGATGCTTGGGTCTTTGCTGCATTGAACTGGACCAAACTTCTGTCTCCCCAAGTTTTAACTTTCTCCAGGTCTTGATTGATTGCTGTAATCTGCTCCTGTCTGCGGTGATAAGTGTCAGTCGCTGGCAAAGCTTTTCTAATCTAAAGTGAGAGACAAGGGTACTGTCATCCGCAAAACTGTAAACAGGATTATTCGTTTCGGCCAGCATGTCATTGATATAGATGAGGAACAGAGTTAGTGAAAGTATTGCGCCCTGAGGCACGCCCGCGTTAATGGTGAATGTGTCTGAGATGTGCCCATCAGCTGCAACGTGCAGAGATCAGTTCTTAAGAAAACTGGCAAGCCAGCATCAGAGGGAGGTTCGCAGTCCGAAGGACGGCAGTTTGTTGAGTACTCCGCCATGCCAAACTCTGTCGAATGCCTTCGAAATATCCAACGCAATCGTTCGAGACTCTTCGTAGTTCTCAATTGCCCTAATCTATATATGAGTGACATAGAACAATATATCTCCTGTCGATCTCTCTTTACGAAAGCTGTATTGATTATCGCTGATTATTCTGTTGCTCTCGAGTTACTTAAGTAGTTGCTGATTGGCGACACGTTCCATGACTTTGGAGATTATTGGAAGCAAGGCAATTGGGCGATAGTTTGAGGGCGTAGTTTTCTTAGCTTTTTTTGGAACAGGTTGCACTCGAGCGACTTTCCATGAAGATGGGTAAATCCCTTTTCCGTAAGACAGAGGAAAAAGCCTGGAAGAAAACGGGTGTTAGTTCGTTGGCGCAGTTCTTTAACACGATGACAGGTATTCCGTCTAGTCCTGCTGCCTTTTGCGTATCCAGTTTTTTAAAGATATAACGAATATCACGGTGATGAAACTTGACTTCTGCCATGGTAGTGTTGATGTTTCATATGGCGGGGAGAGCCTTGCCTTGGGGGACGTCTACGTATTGCGATGAGAACATTTTGACGAGCATGTTTGCTTTTCCTTGGCTGCAATCGCCGTGATGTCACGTTCGTCTCTCAAAGGTGGGAGAGACGTTTTTGTAAAGTTATTACTTACTGCCTTTGCTACTGACCAGAAATTCCTGGAGCTACTGAGGCATTGCAAAAGTATTCCTGATCCTTTGATTGTGGTTGTCCTTAGTTTCGACGATCACACGCTTGCATTCGTTTCTCGCTTCGACAAAATAATTGCGATTTTCAGCAGTCTGATTTTGCTGCCTCTACTTGTAGGCTTGCTGTTTCCTACCTACAGCTCTTACGCATCTTTTGTCGAACCAGTGCTTTCCTTTTGATGGTAACTTGATGGAGTTTGGGATGTATGCTTCCATTCCTGAGGAGATTACTTGCGTGATCTCTTTGCAGCAGACCAGATTATGTGTTTAATAGCCCCTTTAACTTCTGAGATAACTTAAAATGGGTACTCGAACATTAAGACCTCAAACTCCCAGCTTGTAATTACAACTTCAACTCAAAGTAGAAAGAAGAAGCCTGAAATAAGAAAATAGTGATATATGAACTAAATGCATGATATTTTCTTCTTGTTTTTCAACGTTGTTTGTTGGCTCCTCCAGCATTCTTATATAGACCACTATATGAAGGTGCAATGGCTCCAAAGGCTTATACATCCAGAATTAACTGAAAGACACAAAATCTATGGCAGCACAAAGAGCCAGCTTGCTAGGTAGGTGGGCGAAGACAAAACAAGAACCGCCAAAACGTTTCACCTATATTTATAGTATCTATTTGTAAAAAAAAAATGTTAAAAACAATAGATAAGAACTCAATTTTGCCCAATCATGACTTTGCATGGAAACTGCCGAAACACAATTCGACATAGATTGGAATAACTGTCTCACTCCCACTTATTGTTGTAGAAATCGAGCCACGACGCGTGTCGCATGTGACATTTAGACTAAAGAGTGTTTTCAGAACTAACCGTATATTTCTATAAATAAATAGATATAAAGGGTTTTCCAATAAGGGCGCCAGAACTTTAAACTTAAACACAATGATAACTACAAGTGATAATCCACTAATCTTTTATTTATTTTGAAGAACTATCTCTGACATTATGTTTTGAAAATAATGTTGTTTAAATATCCTCCCCGACTTCGTCTAGTTTCGTGCATTCTGGAGACCCAATTCGGCACTACTTTTTGACACATATCACGTGGAATGTTTTCAATGGTGCGTTGAATGTTCCGTTTAAGGTCTTGAATTGATCGGGGCTTATTTCTGTAAACTAAATATTTCACATAACCCCATAGAAAATAATCTAAAGGTGTAAGATCCCATGACCTTGGTGGCCAGTTTACATCAGCATTTCTCGAAATCACGCGTCCAGGAAACTTTTCATGCAATAAAGTGATTGTCTCGCGAGCACTATGGCAATTGGCAACGTCTTGTTGAAAAAAAAAACATTGTTTATGTCCATATTTGTCACTTCAGGCCACATATATTCCGATATCATATTCCTATACCGTTCACCATTAACAGTAACATTTCCATCGACATCTTGAAAAAAGTAAGGACCAGTAACATCTTGAGCCCAAAAACCTCACCAAACTGTAACTTTTTCATGATGAAGGGTCAGCTCATGAATCTGTTGAAGGTTTTCTTCACCCCAAATCCTACAATTCTGCTTATTTACAAAACCATTGAGCCAGAAATGCGTTTCATCAGAAAACACTATTTTTTCCCCGAAATGTGGGTCGACTTGCAGTTGCTCTAAAGGCCAGTTGGCGACATTTCGACGCATGTGATGATCAGCTAGTTTCAGTTGTTGCTTTGAATTTTTTATGCCTTCAGATGCAGATCGTGATGCAAAATTCTCCAAGTAGTCGTCTAGGAAAGGTTTACTTCTTGAGAACGATGGCGACCGTGGAATTGACAGGTTCGGATTATCTTTTACACTCTGGCTCACAGCAGCGATGTTCTCCCGAGATCGGGCAACCCGACGCACAGAGGTTAACTCATCTGCAACTGATCCACTTCGCTCAAACTTTTGGACGAGACGGTAAATGGATCGTTGGTCGATTATGTTGACCATAAATTTCTCGCAATGCTCGAAATGCCTGGTGAACCGACCACTCATTTTGATAGTAAAAACTAATAATTTCTGCTCGCTGTTGAATTGTGTACTTCGCCATAATTAATTGCCCACTACTGCTTGACACAACTGTTGACGTTTGATCTAGATATGCCAATCAGTGTTGCCGGTTTTGCAGATCAAAGTTCTGACGCCCTTGTTGAAAAACTCTTTATTACCAGAGCGAAAATAACTAAAAAAAGAGGCGATAGCCTGTCAATCAATTTTTTATGCGCATTTCCAAGCACAAAGGGTATAATTGTCAAAATCAAAACGCCAATTTCAGGTGATCAGATATCATTATCATTACCTTAAAATATTTTTCTCCAGATGCTTAGTGGTATTGTCAACGGAGCAGAGTCAAGGTCACCAAAAATGGGTACACCAACATAAAAGGTGTCGACGCTTTTAGTTATGTTCTCTGCTATTACTGCCCGTAATCAAAACCGTCGAATCATATTGGTCAAAATTACAAGCTATGAAATACAAGGCGTCTCGCCCTGGTATTGGTCAGATTGTAAAAAATACGTGTGTATCATATACAACATAATTATGCCAGATAAAGAAGTCCTTATTTAAAAGAACGCATGTACTATATACAACAAAATTATGCGCTACGGAATAACCTGAAGAAGTCAATGCAGGTTGTTTTTTTACAACTGGAACACTCGGTAACATTCTGGTTATTGAAGATAAAAGGTAGGTTTAAATTTGAAAATTGCTTGATAAATTATATCGAAATTTAATGCTATAGAGATTTATTTGTCGCCCTTGGTATGCGGGGTGTGGCAATAAATTCTTTTTTTTAAGTGACACACCCTGGATATTTTTTTAATTTTTAAAAAAAATGAAAAATTAGCTTTTCAAGACTACCAAATACTTTTTGGAAATTTTGCATAGTTTTCGACCAATTTACTTTAAAGATAAATTATTTGCTTTTTCACACGTTCGATTAGTTATATTTAATATCAAATTTCAAGTAAACATATATGACGTTAAAACATTAACCTTAAATATCTCAAAAGCTATACAAGATATTGATAGAGTGTTTGATAGTTTCCAAAAGCTAATTTAAAAAAAATTAAAAGATATACAGGGTGTCTCATTTCAAGAAATTGAATATAATGCCACACCCCATACACCGAAGACGACAAACAAAATCGTTATAGCATTTAAATTCGCTATTATTGATCAAGTAATTTTGAAATTTAAGCCTACCTTTTATCTTCAATAATAAGAGAGTTGGTGAATGTTCTAGTTATAAAAATACACCCTGCACCAATATTTGCAATTATACTTAATTTAAAAAAACATGCGTATCATATGCAACACAATTACACTTAAGATAATTATCTGGAGAAACCAAAATAAGGCAGCTGGTAAATGATAATATAACTTATACCTATTTTAAAAAAAACACGAGTATATTATAAACAATATAATTAAGCCAGTTGTCTAAGAGAATGTATGTACTATATACAACATAACTATGCGCGACAAAATAATCTTAAGAAATCATAATAGGCCACTACCAATATTCGAATCTATACTTATTTTTAAAAAAACTTGCGTCTCATAAATAACATTATTATGCGTTCCATAATGATCTGAAGAAATCAAAATAAGGCAGCGTAAGTTAATGTCAATATTATTAACACCCACTCATATAAAAAAAACGTGCGTGTCATATCCAACATAATTATGCGAGACACACAATGACCTAAAAAAATCTTAAGTAATACCAATACCTCGCAGCTGCGCATTCTCAAAAAAATTGCCTGTATCATACAGGACATAATGAATCGATTGAAGACAGGTAACGTTAATATCAATATTTGCATCTACGCATTAAAAAAAGGTGTCATATGCAAGATAATTAAGCATGATATGAATAAATCATAATAAGAGAGTTAAAGTCAATAGCAATGTCCTTTTTTGAATTTTATAATAATGCGACTTACATAATGATCAAAGCTAGTTAATTTCCCAATACCAATACTAGAGCAAAATCATCCTCAAAAGAACTAACTGTACCATATAGAAAATAATTATCTTATATACCAATATTCGCATCTAATCATGAAAAAAACGTATGCATTAGGTACAACATATTTATTCGGCTTACGTAATAATCTAAATTAATCAGTAAAGTGCGATATATATGCAACAAGTTTTTGAAAAAATATGCGCATATATATGCATCTTTTTCATGAAAATATGCATAAATATTGACTTTTATTACAAAATATGCAATCCAATATGTAATAAAATTGAATGATGTAATAGAACAAAATAGGGTGAAAAAAGTACTATGTACAAACAATGGTTTTTATTTGGATGAATACACATACTAAGTAGGAAAAACATAGTCAGATACAATTATTTACTACTTTAAAATGGTACAAAATTAGTTTATAACTTAATCATAGATAAAATATATACAAGGCACAAAAATATTACAATATTATACAATTTCTCGTTTGGAAATACTATAAAAGGCATTTACAACAAGATACTTTTCGAAGTTTTCCAGTATAAATGATTGTCTTCTATCAGTAAAAATGTGTTTATACAAAGAAAAGATTCTTTCAACGTCTACTGACGTAATTGGACAATATTGAAGTTTTGGCAGCATACTATAAGGCCATGGTACATGTTCGTCAGAAGACTTATTTTCGTAGATATTTTTGACTATTTTTAAGAATTTAAACCCTTCACTCTTCGTTAAAGTCACATCCCCTTTGCGCCTTATTTGATCGCCAACTTTATCCGGAACGTTACCACACTTAGCCAAAAAACTTTCAATGGTACTAATGGACTCTCTTAAACTTAATTGTCCACTCTCTAACGATGTGATCATATTTGGTATAAAACCAAAATTTACTTTAATAAAAACTAAATCTCTAGCTACACTTGCACTTTGTAACAAGTCCTTACTTTGAACTACACTCTGAGCGTCGCGACGCGTCGTCCTCCGAGTCCAAAATTAAGTCTTTAACAGCATCAAAATATTCAGCGTAGAATAAAGCCGCTTTAATACACGTTACCCATCTTGTGATTACAGGTTCTGGAGGTAAACTAACTCCAGGCAGTCTCTCCCTATACTTCTGCATTCTTAGAGGGGCTTTGACGAATACTTCTTTAACACTTGAAATTAGCTTATTTACTAACGGAAAATCTGTTCTGATGGTTTCTGCTACTCGGTTTATCCCGTGCAGAAGACATGTAACATGCACCATATTGGGGTAAAATACTTTAAGGTTCTGTCCTACTTTTACCATATAGGGTGCGGCATCAGATAGAAGCACCAAGAACTTTTCTTCTGGCACTGGGTTTGGAAGAAAGAAGCTTGATAGAGACTGCTGTATGAATCTGGATACCGTCACATTATTAATTTTGTTCAACTGCTTCGAAGCTATTAGGTCTGCGTTTGTAGAATTATTTTCTTGAAGTGCTCCAAGCAAGCATCAGATGTGCGATATATCTGCCACAAGCATCGGTACTTTGTCGCCAATTGAAGATTTTATTTCCTGAAGAACTGTCTCGTAGACCGAATGAACATTTTTCTTTCTGAGGGTCGACTCATCAGGAATGGTTTGGTTGCAATGCTTTTGTAGAAAACTTCTAGATTGGTGATGCTGAAGTTTTCTTAGTGGTATGTTAGCTGCCATCATAGTTTCACACAAGTCTTTTTGAAAAAGTTCCTTATCCGACTGAGATTTTGCACCCACGTTTTGAAATGCGTTTTTAACACTCTGTTCAACTGGCGCACATTTCATTTTTGTAACCTTCGCGATATGCAGCTCTGTTTTTAAATGCTGATCCACTTGAAACTTTTTCTCACAAACAATTATTTTTGAGCAGACTTTGCAAAAAACTTTTTCTCCACTAAATTCTAACTCGGAAATACCCTTAATCCATGTCATAGTTTTTACTATTTTCGCCATTTTTAAAACCAATCAAAACTCGCTATTTATCTGCTAACACACCAAAGCTTTTCGACAAACTGAAAATAATAACCTGAGTCTAGTTATGCCTAAAGTCTATTCAGAGATATACCGTTGACCGCAATTTGCATTTTAAGACATTTTACAATACCTTTTAAACTTTTTCTACCTTTCTAACCTTCTAAATTGCTCATAAAATGATCGTAAAAACCTCATTAAAAGGGTATGGGATTGTCTGTTTTATATTTCGCCTAACAATAGTAGGTACAAGTAAGTAAGTACCTGGAAATTCCCAGAGATTAGGGTCAGCCGCGGACTGATGATAATAAATAATGAATTTAGATATCTAAGGGTGTTAATAATTTTTGGGTAAGTAGAACCATAATATGCAGGTAAAATTAAAATGTGTCAAAATATGCATTTTTTTCAAAAACTGACAAAATATGCATGTATATGCAATTTGCATATAATCTGCGCTTTAAATATGAAAAAAAAATGCTGTGTCATATAAATCATAGTTATGCGTTACACAATGATCTTAACACAATAAGATAGCTAAAGTTTAAACTAAAATATTTAAAAAAAATCGAAGGTATCACACACAACGTAATTATACGAGTTACACAATGAAATCTAATGAAATTGAAATTAAAAGAATATAAGGACATACATTTTGCATGGTCTATGGTGGCAAAGTTAAATTTGCCTTTCGCATTGTAGGCGACGAATATCATCAACCATGTTTCGAAAATTAAAATTTAAATGAGGAAAATAGTTAATAAAAGATTTTTAGTTACTAGTTTCTAATACAATCAGCAGTTAATACCGCAATTTTCTGAAAATATACTATTAATATCATTTTTACTTTTCAGTAGTAATTGGGCTCGAATTGTGTGAGGACATCGCCTCGAGGTGTCAAATTTTTTTAAATATGGCCACTGTCTGTTCGGAGAGGCCGCCGAAAGGAGCTGATTAAGGGGTACGTATGAACTAATTAATTTTTTCATATAATATAACAGTAGGAAATGAAAGTACTTAAAATCTAAAACCAAATTTTTATATTTATATAATGTAATAAAACCTTGGATGGACACTCCTCTTGCTCGAAATCAATATATTAGCATTCGATAGGATTTCAGGGGCTAAGATTGGAATACTTAAACCAGTTTCGTCTTACCATTTGTAACCGGAAAAAAGTTATTCGCGAAATTTATTTTCTTATAGAAGATTGCTTTTGTTTATAATCATCTCTTCTTAATTTAAAGCCATCTGTGTAAATGCAAACTAAAACGATAAACGATAACAGTGGTAAAATTTATTAAAAACTACAACTAAAATTGAAAATATCTACAAATTGTTAATAAAAAAAAACATAAAGTTAAATAGGTACTAAAGCTGCATGTTTTAATCTGATCTTGACCAGATAAAAAGAAATAAACGTAGGAAAATTAACGTATCTCGTTGTGTGAAGCCCTTTCGAATTTGCATTAATTTTTTGTGCTAGTTTGAGCTATAATAAATATAAATTTTACGTCTTGTCTACAAACGCTCGCCCTAAAATAATAAGGCACCCCTTCGCAAATCGCGGCTTTAGACCCGGAACCCCATTATTTCGAAGCGTTATTTCGTCAACAAATTAACACGCGGATCAATAAAACTTCCATTATTCAATTTCCATTCGCCATTGATGTGAATGGTCCTTAAAGAGCCAAGTCATCTAGTTTTCCCATTGACCTCGCCGAAACTTCAAACTTCCCGGATCTTGTTACAAGCCTATTCGTAGCCGGATATAAATGCAACCCAAAAGACAAGCTGATTTTGAACGGGTCATTAGGAGGTAAACTATTTCTTTGAGGCGGCAGATTAAGTTCTAAGATATACAGGATGTTTTCTTGTTTTAAGTGATTCCTTGATTAGGTTTAAGATAAAAAAAAAATCCTATAAGCATACGTTCTAAATTGCTTATTTTTAAAGATATTATATAGTGTTTAATTTCAATAAAAAAATAGTTTTTGCTAAAAACATGAAAGATGAATGTAGGTTGTCATTTTGTCATTTTACTAGAGAAACCCTCAGTATATTTTGTTCCATACCTCAGACAGTTTTTGAGATAACGCAGAGCATATATATGTTTTATTTGCGTGATCGGAAGCCCATAATCCATCTCTTGGTAACTTTACAAGGACATAACAAAATTGAGCCCAACAACGATCGCAAAATAAAGAAGAATGGGATAACATCAGACCAGGATTACGCTTCCAGTATGTCTTCCAAGCAAAAGATGGCAAAAGCCAAAATTTCAAAATATTTAAAAAATATAATTCGGGACACAATTTATTCTATGTAATCCAGAAAAGAATATGTAACATTGGCAACAATAAGACAAAAGTTCAGGGAAAAAATTGAATATTTTGAATTTTCAGTCGACTTCTTAAGAAGATGGATCAAAAGTATAGGCTTCAAGTGGAAAAAAATCAAATAATAGAAAATATTTGAAGGACTTGCCAGATATTGTTCATAAAAGAATCAATTTTTAAGGGAGTATATCAAAAATAGAGGTGATATATCACTTTAGCATCGCACGCATTAGAATGTCAGAGATACACTAATCGTTAGTGCTCACAATTATTTGATAATATCTGAAATAAAAATTGCGGAACATGTATTTATTTTTTAAATATTTGTGTTCAATGTTGGTGTTGTTTTTCGTCGCGCCGCGGCAGATTTTGTGGTTCGCGTAGGAATTTGCCTTTGCCCATGTTTGCACAAGACGTTGGTTCAATACCTCCTACAAAGGTATTGGTTGGTTGCCGGGACAGGGTGACAGGGCTTCAGAGTTGTGTTAGATTTCATTTGTTTTTCACGCATGGCCCTCCGCTCGCTCCGGGGCGCAACCAAAATAACTAACCAAAACTAACCCAAATTTAAAGAAAGGAACAAACCTAACTTTGAGAAAAATAAAAAAACATCGACGGTAATCGAGCAAGGGCCGCCTTGTCACAAACACAGCATCCAACCACTGAGCTACGAGACCACTTGAAAGCATTTTGCTGGACCATAAAGATATGGTGTGTCAACAATGTAATGCGCGCAACTCTGAAGCCCTGTGACCGGGGTCTCGGAAACGTCTACTCATGTTTCCTAATAGCCTCTACCTACACCAATTTCCAAAGTTGTTTTTTCTTGTTTTTCTTGATTTCGGGCATTGCCTTGGATTAGTTTTGTTTGGTTGTGCCCCCGAAGCAAGCGGAGGGCCATCCTCTTCTCTTCTCAATGTGCCCTGTCCTCAGTGGACGTCGGCGATCAGTCTGGCCCATCTGATTTTATTCACAGCAAATCGAAATAATTCTATTGATGTCAGACCTGTCCATTGTCGCAAGTTTCTTAGCCATGATATTCGACGTCTTCTTTGCCATATTTTCCATCGATTTTACCCTGCATTATAAGTTGAAGCAGCTTGTACCTCGTGTTGTTCCGCATGATATGCTCAAAGTATGACAGTTTTCGTTGTGTCACTGTTTCCAGCAGTTCTCTGCCTTTTCGCATGCGCAGCAATATAGCCTCGTTGGTCACATGATGAGTCCATGAAACTCTCAGCATTCGGCGAAAGCACCACATCTCGAAAGCTTCAATCCGCTTACAAGTAGCTTCGGACATTGTCCATGCCTCTACGCCATATAGAAGCACTGAAAACACACACCATCTCAAGATTCGTGTCCGAAGAGGAAGACTCAGGTTGATGCTATAGAGAACCTTTTTCATACGGTTGAATGATGATCGTGCTTTTCAATCCTTACTTTGATTTCGTAAGAATGGCCCCATTTCGCATTCAGACTTGCTCCTAAGTATGTTATTGTTGGCACTCTTTGTAGTAGGGATCCATTCACGAAGAATTTGGCATTGATGTTGTTTTTACTGACTATCACAATTTTAGTTTTTGATATATTCAACCGCATGTTAAATTGTTGACATATGTCGACCACTCTAGCCCGAGTACATCCACCACCGAGTAGCGACAGAAACCGTCGGAACCTTTGATGTTTGGGGGTCAAATTTTCTTTCTCTGTCAATTGACGCGTTTGACGGATAAACAACCTATTTCACTGGTTAAATAGTGAAGAACTCGTCTACACTATCGATAATTTGAAGTAGACTTAATGAAATAAGCATATTTGCGGTTGAATTAATATGAATATCATTGAAAAACTTTATTAAAAGAAAATATTTTGTTTGCTTTATTTTATCACACACAAAAGAAACATTTTTAATTTATAGTCTAGAAAAATAAAATTTGGTGAAACAAATTAACAGAAATAGTATTGCAATATAAATGATTTTTGAACTGAATACTTCTTTGGTTTTATGAATGTCATTTTTCAAGGCCGCGTTACATAGTTTTCTAACATTCGTCCCGCGTTACGAAAAAAATTCGTATCATGGGGTATGATTCAACTTGTGTTATAATACAAAGAGTGTGGCAAACGTATCGGAACCGACTCAAGTCATTAAAATAAGTTGAGAATAAATGACACTAACCGAAAGTTGATTGAATGACTAACCCAAACTACCCAAAAATTGATTATAACGTATCGGAACCGGCTCAAATATGTAAAATAAGTTAAGACTCAGTAAAACTAACCGAAAGTTGAATAGACGACTAACCCAAACTAACCAAATCTACTAAAATTGATTATAACGCATCGGAACCAGTTCAAATAAGTAAAAAAAGTTGATACTAAGTGAAACTAATATAACCGAAAGTTGATTGGACGACCAATCCAAACAAAAAAAAAATGATATATATTATATAGATAAATATTAAAATGAAAGGCTGTCTATGTGTCTATCTGTCTCCTACTCATGCGTCGAACCGCCATCAGACTTATTTGTATACGCACCAGATCTAACAAGAAAAAATGTTGTGTATCTAAAAGCACTTCTATGATATAAATAAAATACAAACTATATGTCCTTCTTTGCACAGCATTGCAACACATGCGGGATACAGCTGGTAGGGCTCAAAAATACATTTTGACATAAAATTGATACCTAGTTCTAATTCTTAAGATGGCGACTGGGTGCCATTTTAAAGGTATTTACACAGTTTTAATTGAGGAACATTAAGTGTTTATTGTCACTTCCTATGGTACCTACAACGCCTTATCAAAATCTGTCAATTATTGGTTTAGCGTTAATAAAATATCAGCAAATTTGGGTACTTTGGTAGCCACAAGACACAAGTAGGTAAATCTATACTTTATTATAATTTTTTTTTTTAAATATTAACAAACAGTTTATTTACGGTCTATACATGCATCAAGTTTCTTAATTTACGTAGTTTTGCTTTTGATTTATTAAATTTTAAATCCCTATTTCTAAATGTTAATGTGTAAAATATCTTACATCTAATAAATAATTTTAACAGAATAGTTTGGGAATATTTTCAAATAACTGTAATAGTGTATTTGAAATCTGATCCCCTATGGAAATTTCCACAAATTCCTTATTAAAAATGATTTCTAACTTATAAATAAAAATGACGAAAGCTTCTGGGGATGTAGACAACAAAAATGAGAACTTTACTCAAAAGTTATTAAAAAACATTTAATTTGAACCTATATAATATTCTAAAAAAATTATTTTGATAATAAAACTAAACTAAATTTTAAGAAACGTATTGACATCAAATTCCTTTTAAAAGTGTAATTGAAAGAATATTAATATGTATAAGTAATAGTAATATTAAAACTTAAAAAAAAATGGATTTATCTGGTTTTGCATGAATGGACGATTTTTTTCTATTTTTCATGTGAGTTTAGTGGCTTTTCGTTGCATCTCTGTTTAAAATTCGATAGAGCATGTCGAAATTAGTGGAAATCCATGGGTTTATCGGTTTTTGCATGTCTGCTCCTCATTTAATAAAATATGATGTTATTCCGAAACGCGAATTATCAGCGTTTTGAATATCGAAAATCTGTTATGGAGATGAAAATTACATAAAAATTCTAAATTATTTAAATTGACATATAAATTATGTGTGTTTTATTAGTTTGGATTAATTTTGGTTCTGTATTAGGTAGGGTTGGTCAAGCGCGTAGCGCGCTTGTCTTATTGCGCTTGTTCGGTTAATTAAAGTTAGTTTCGATTATTTTTGCTACTCGCGCTTGTCTCTTCACTCTAGTTATTTGGGGTAAGTTTTGCTTAGTCTGGGTTAGTTTTGGTTAGTCTGGGTTAATCTTGACAAGTTTAGGTTGGTTTAAGTTAATGTTGGTTGGTTTTGATTAGGTTGGATTAGCTATAGTTGATTTAGGTTAGTTTGGCGTAGTGAAGAGACAATAGCACACGTAGCGCTCTTGTCTCTTTACTCTGGTTAATTAGGGATAGTTTTGCTTAGTCTTGGTTAGTTTGGGTTAATCTTGATTAGTCTGAGTTGATTTTGGTTAGTTGGGCATAGTAAAGTCTTTTTACTCTGGTTAATTTGGGTTAGAGAGGTAGAGAGGCACTCTTAGCCAAGATTTTTTTTCAAATACATTTTCGCTCTTCTGAACTTTTGTTTTTTTTTGCAGATAACAATGATGAATTTGCGGTGAAAAATTTTGATTGTCCTGCGTTGAGAGAGATACTCTAATACCAAAAAATAAATTTATTCTTTTCCTAACGGATTTCCGCTAGACGAAACTTGACCCACGATCGCAAAAATACATCAACCGCCTGACTATAAATGAAACATCCTTTGCTTCGTCATATGACAGCTAAACAACTCGTAATGTCGCTACTCGGTGGTGGATTTACTCGGCTCTAGCGATCAGTCTTTGAAGGCCTTCAGAGCTGTCAGCAATCAATATGGTGACATCCGCATATTTCAAATTGTTGACATTTTCTCAATTTATCAACCATTCTGTTCATCTTCCAGTGCCTCTCTGAAAAGTCTTTCTGAATATACATTAAACAATAGAGGAGACAGTACACAGCCCTGTCTGGCACCCTGATTCCCGGAAAATTCCGTCGACGACCCATGATCCACTCGAATACACGCTGTTTGCTGCCAATACAATTTAGCTATAATACGGATATCTCTATCATCAGGTCCTGACTGATTTAGAATTTGGATTAGCTTATCATGGTTAACTCTATCGAACGCTTTCTCAAAATCAATGAAACAAGTGAAGACATCGCAATTTAGGCCTCTGGCCCTTTGAATTAAAACATTTAAACTAAACAGTACCTCTCGAGTACCTAAGCCATCTCTAAATCCGAATTGCGTGTCGCTAATACCTGCCTCCAGCTTCCGATATATGCGTTCGTGAATAACCTTAAGGAAAACCTTCAAAAAATGGCTCATTAGGCAAACAGTCCTGTAATCTTCGCATGTTTTGGCTGTATATAGGCTTTTTAGGAATTGGTATAAATGCTGACAGCCAGTCCTTAGGAATATTTCCGGTTTCTTGATTTGGTTAAATAGATCCGTGATAATGTCCAGATGCACTTCATCGATAAGTTTAAGCAGGTCTCAAAGAACTTCATCTGGACCTGGTGCTTTGTTGTTCTTCAGTCTTCTTATTTCTTTAAGAACTTCCCAACGGGTAATGGGAGGTCCTGCTGATACTTGAGTTTCCGTGATAACTGACGCTCGATTTTCATCGTCGTAAAGAGTAAGTATGTATTGACGCCATCTATTTATTTTATCATTTACGTCCAACACTGCTTGTCCATTTACATCGGTGACAATGCCAGTTTCTCTGGAAATGCGCATTTCAGCGGCTTCTTTTAATTTTTTGTGCATATTAAGTATGTCATGTTTTTTATCTAGTTCTTCTACTTCGTTACACTGCTGTTCCAACCAGGTCTTTTTGGCTTCTTTGATTTTACTTTTGATGTTCTGATGAGTCTGTTCATATTGTATCTTATCTTTGTGTTTCACTTTTCTGCGCTGGTCCATAAGATCCAGAGTCTCATCTGTCATCCACTTGTTATTTTTTCTTCTTTGCTTAGAAGAAATATTTTCTTCCGCTACTGATGTCATAATATTTGCAATGGATTTAACTTTCTGTTCTACCGAGTGTTCTACATTAGAATCGATGTCTCCTCGAACTTCAGCGATTTTTACGTTTATCTGCTCTTTCACCCGTAGCATGACGTAGTATGAGGGCCTTGCGTCAAGTGAAATATTAGACCGAAGGTCGAAAATTTGCTTTAGGTAGACGCTTGTCTAAAACAAGATATTGCCTCTTGGAAGCTGTTGCAAGTGTCCAAACTATTCCAATTAGGTAGCATTGGTCACATTGTTCAGATAGATGAAAGTGTAGTGACTAAGTGAAAATATAGTGTTGGCAAAATCGTTCCACAAGTAGTGTGAGTGCTGGGATTGCTTGACATTACAACGAAACGAGATGTTGTGCTTTATTCAAGTTAAGGAATACCTATTATGGAAAAAAACAATACAGCATGTTCGACCTGGTACAGAGATTTGGACTCATGACTGGCGTTCTTACAAATGGCTCAATAATTATGATGGTGTATCTCCTTATACCAACAAATCAGTTAATCATTTTGTCGATCCACACACATGAGTGTGCACCAATTCCGTTGAAGGCTATTCGCCTCGTCTTAAGGGATTTTGCAGGAGGATGCATGTTATGGCTTCAAGGCTCTTACCAGAGCACATAAACCATTTTATGTGGTACGACATATATTTGTAGGAGATGCTAGTGACACATTTGCTAATATTTGTGAACATATTTCTGAAAAATATGTATTTTGATGAATAAATGTTATATTTCTGTATTGTTTCCTAGGCCATTGTTTACTTTGCGCACTTATTGGCTGCCACAATAATAAAAATATTGACATATTCTACGTTACTTCCCTTATCATCTTCTACACTTAAATGTTGCGCAAATGTTTCTACTTGTCATAAAAAATCAGAAGGTTTACACACTGCAGTTGTGTTAATTGCTATTCGACATGACATAGCAAGTCAAATGAAGACCTTGTATTACGCACTGGTTCAATCTTAGCTTAACTATGGGATTGTTGGTTGGGGTGGAGTAAAGGATTGCTATTTAAAGAACCTAGAAGTAATCCAAAAATGAATTTTAAAAGTTATTTTAAACAAAAACAAAACTTATCCTAGTGATATTTTGTTTAAAGAAGCAGGTGTGCTTGATTTGAGGCAGCTTTATTTTTTGAAGGTAATGATGCTGGTAAACAAAAACAACATACAATTACAAACGGTTACACACGAAAAAAACACTAGGTACAAAAAGATTGCATGGTAGTTCCGGTTAGTAAAAAAGATATTGGCCACAGGTCGAGCGACTACTTAGCGCCAAAATTTTATAATCTTTTACCAAAATAATTAAAAGAAATTGTTTGCCAAAGGTCATTTAAAGGTAAATTAAAAGAATGGCTGTTACAGGCGGACAGGGCTTTTATACGCAGCGTGTATACATAGCGTCAATTGTTTAGATATTAAAAAAAAGAAAAAGAAAGGAAAAATTCTTTAGACTTAAAGAAATATTGTGATGTGATTGGTATAGTATAAAAAATTTGGGTAGTTATCCTGATTGTGACTTTTTCAAGATTGTGCCTTCCATTCCAAGAATTTGTCTCTTATACCCAAATGTGAAAATTAACCTGGTGTGTGGTAATTTTTAATCACACAATGACCTTTAGCAATAACAGGTAATATTCATATTACTTCTTTGCTTAAATGTTTATTTCTTACTTTTGCAGGTACCTGTAATGTTTGGGAAATAATCTATATTTATTTATTTATTTATGTTCCAAATTCCAAACTTACACTATCTCGCTCTCGCACACTCATTATTTCACTTTTCTGCACACACACAACGGTCCAAAATGATCTAGGGAACATGCTAGCTTTTTGATGCAAAGGCTTTGGGCATGAGTAATGACTAAACAAGAATCAGTAATAATAGCATAGACAAGCGCGCTACGGTTGACTAAGGTTAGTCTGGATTAGTTTTGGTTAGTCTGGGTCTTAGACTATATAAACTATATACTCTAAGGTCTGGTTTGCTTTGGTTAATTATGGTTAGTCTGGGTTAGCTTTGGTTAGTTTGGGTTGGTTTTGATTAGTGTTGGATAGTTTAGGCTAGTGTGGATTAGTCTGGGTAGGTTTTGGTTACTTTGGGTTAGTGCTGGTTAGTTTAAGTTAGCTGTGGTTGGTTTAAAGACAAGAGCGCGTAGTTTTGTTACATCAACTGCTCGTATTACATTCTCAATTTGAAGTGCGATTCCGTTTCGAATTTGTTCCTTTTCCAGTCGAAAAAAGCCAATATATTTAAAATCATCATCTACGTTTGTTCATTATTCATGATTAATTCTAATAATCGTTATTAAATTTGTTAATAAATAAATAAATAAATACTACAAAATTATTGGTATTTTTTGAGATTGAAAGTGTATAGATTAATATAAAAAATATAATATACTGCTGAATTATTATTTGTTAATTTCTGAACTTATAAAAAGCACAACAGGCTACTAATTTCTGAACGCAATAGTAAATTTTCTAACCTAATATTGACTGGCACAAATATCTACGCCATGCGTTTTTTCTCACCTGGATGACGTAACTACATGGGTATAATTCCGACTTTATCGATGGTGGTAAGTGAGATCTGTCATCGTCGAAAAGTATTTTGTTGCCATCTCATAAACTTGGCTTCTACGCCTAAAATTATTTCGTTATTATTATCCCTTAATATTTTTGCTGATATCGATCCAAATTTTTTTATGTACGTTAAAAATGTCATATTTGTCTTGAAGTTATTCTATATTTAGACATTTTGTCGCCATTCAGTTTTCTTTTGGCTCTCCATATTTTTTCTTAATGATTCTATTAATGTGTTTGTATTCTGTCCGGTGCGCCTTATATATCCATCTTTCTGTTATGAGGTCCAAGTTTTACTGTGCGTCATCCATTCTTGCTTCTTGCCTTACTGTTAATTCGATGTCTTGTTCTTGAATTTTTAGTTTTGTCTTTATTTCGATCCAAATTTTCTCCCTGTGCAAATTTCTCTGCTGTTTCAAATTCTTGTTCAATTGTGGAGCTTACGATTTTTCATCGGTTATATGATTCTACCTCTTTTGTGTCTCAGGAATCTCTTGAGCTTAAAGTCTATTATGACAAGACTGTGGTCGTTATTAATATCTATTCTAGGGTAGGTTTTCGCAAATTTTATGTACCGATTAAATTTCAGGTTGAGCAAAATGAAACCAATTTGATTTTTGATACGCTTATGTTCTCTCTCTGCAGGTGACCCTCAAGTGTGAAAACGTTGTTGGGGAATGGGAGAATATTTTCAACGTAGAACTGCGCCAATCTGTCTCCTCTGTTATTTCTTGGGCCAAGACCATCGGCACTACATCCAATTTTGGTGTAAAAATCTCCGATAATCATCGTAATCTCTCCTTTCGTATTTATTTTCTGTATTTTGTTGTAAAATTCTTCGATTTCCTGATCTGATTTGTCATTTGGGGTATAGATTTATGATCCTAACCTATAAAATTACAAATATACCGTAGGAAAACACTAATTATCAAAATATATTGAATGTAGGAGTAAATGTGTATATTTTTTTGCAGATACTAACCTCTTATATAATTTATGAAAAACAGCACATTTATCGCCAACCATGTAAGAAAGCAAATTTTTATAAAGACCGCCCCTTGCCGCTCCTAGAGCGGAATATACAACTTCGCTATGGGACCCGTCCGGGTATAGATGCAACCCAAAATGAGGGTTGGTGTCGAGCCTGGCCATTAAAACGTTAAATGTTCTAGGATATAATGTCTTTGTTCCGCCAGTGCTCGACTAAAAGATAAAGTTCAAAATAAATTGCCGTCTTCAACCGTATTTTATGTTTACGAGGTGCAACTTTGTAATGTGAATACAAAATAGACGTTATGGTAACATATTATCAGGCTCCGGATAATTGAGTGACTCCCCTTTTCCAACTTCGTTATCTTGAATAATGTTGTGCCCGACTAGCAATACTGCCGTTATAAGCATGGATTAAAAAGGCATCATGTTTTATAAATGTTGACAAATTTGTTTGTTGTATAAAGGCCTCCGATGGCCTCATTTTCTTTTCAGACCATAATTGATGTAGTTTTATATTAAAATTTTCTTGCAACGAAATTACAAAACAGTTTTACAATAGCTGTTTTAATTACTGCAAGAACCTCTATAAAACTTAGACTAAGTAACAAATTTGTTCTATAAACATTAATTTTCTATTGCTCTAACTCCTAGAGGTAGTTAAAGCACTTTTATGGAGTAAATATGTGCTGTTGTCTATACTATTGCAGCAAAAATACATCCGGAGCAATAATTATAAAGCGTTTATTTTCGACTGATATTACAAGATCGCTTTGTTCTGCAATAGGAAGAATTTCGCAACGTTCAAAACTATTTTAACTATTTATACAACCTTTATATGACAATTGTGTAAATGTTGTTCATGGTAGCTCATGGTGTTGTACTTGTTGTATACAGAGCTCAGTCATATAACGTATTTTTGATATTTAAAAAACTGGTTTAATATTTTTATAACTACACTAGCAGAATATTTATAAGGGAATTTATAGGGCAATTTTGCTTTATACGTGAGGCCTATTCTTGCATTTATAGACAACACGTAAGAGTTGAGTTGTAAGACCGTTTCGGGGAGCAATTTGTATAGCTTTAACACTGATGATGTTTTTATTTTCATCACTTTTCTTTATTTTTATTACTTCATATTTGACCTCCCCGTGCCTCTCCTCGCACTGTAGTTAAAAATAAAACTTAGTAAAATATTAATGCTGTAATTACTTGTATAATCGCTATTAAACTTTAAATAGACACTTTGATACAGGTCTGAATAGAAAAAAAAACACTCTCCTCTATCCATGTCTAGCTAATTCAATATTTATCTGATAATTACACAGGGAAGCACTCTGTTTAGGTCAAGTTGATTGTCAGTCACTAATGCCAGCCTAAATATGCCGGAAAATGCAGCACGTAAGCCTCGTAAAATACAATTTTATAGGGCGAGTAATAAAACTGATTACCTGCAGCAGCCCCCAGTTTGATACAAGAGGTTTTATGGATATTTAATGTCTCATTACGGAATCTATTTTCCGAGAGTAGAACCGTAAAGCAAAAAAGTGCGCGCTTGGCAGCTTTTTGCTAGTGTTTGTGAAGGTGTTCCGAGCAAGTATGTTCAGTTGTTTGTTTGTAGTAGATGAAATTTCCATCCAATCGGTGCTCAGTGGTTTAACAATATTTTTTATATTTAAGTCTTCAAATGAGATTGTTAGAACAAAACCACAATCCTTCAAACAATATTGAGTAAAGCACGTGTCGAAAACAGCTGTGACCTAATTGGTCGATAACAAGCATTTTAAGCAAACACATATTCATTTTTATGCCCGGCTCTTGGAATAAATGTGACAGCTTACGGAATATAAAACATACATCTGGATTTCTGGTTTCTTGCCAGCGATTGAAATTTGGCTTCCGGATTTCCATCATTATTGGAAAGTTTGCTTTTGACACGGTCCCACTGGTTAAACTTCATCTTGCACGGTTCAGTTGGCGGAAAACGATTCATCCAGGCGAAAAAATTTAAGACACTCGGAAATATTCCCTGCAGAAGAAAATTGGCAGTGAAATTAAATTATATCATCTTTCTCGAAGACACGGAAAAAAATTCCGAGTTGGAAAATGTCCTAATTTAGTTGGAATTTCATTTGTGTTTGGCCTCTTAATTTGTAAAATCCAGAAACTGAATAGATAATTATTTCGCGTTCATCCATGCATTAAAAAAGTGTTAATAATAAAAAAAAATTACAGTGTGTACTTAAGACCACACGACAATAGTGAAAGCTTCAATAAAGTGATATTAAAAACTAAATGAAATTTTAAGGAAAATCACATTGGAAAGAAGGTACCGTGCAGCTTATACGTAAATTGCAGACGCGATAGGACCTTGCCATAGGGCGGCTGCAATATAAATGTAGTTGCTTTTCATGCGTTGGGATAGTTTTGGTTAATTTTTATGGTTGCGCCCACGAAGCGAGCGAAGCGAGCGTAGGATCAGTCATGAAATGTTCGTAACGTAACGCGGGTATAATATCTATCATTTATATTACAGTCGCCCTATGGAGAGGTCCTATCGCATTTGCAGTTTGCGTATATGCTGCCGGGCATCGATCCTGGTACCTCTCGCATGCAAGGCGAACGTTTTACCTCTGTGGTGTTTGTGAATATAAGTATTCACATCGGCATAGCTTTCACTACAATTCTGCATTTTTAATCGGATTGATATAATTTTTCGGTATATTTTACTCGTAACCTTCTCCTTTAATGTACAAAAGTTTGGTTGGTTCAGATTGTTCGATTTTTTAGGAACAAAATATTATGTGGTGACGTATCGTGTTCAAATTATAATACGTGATGCTTAACTTTAACGAGCAACGACCTCATCCTGTATAAAATACATCATTATTTCCAAAGGATGTTCTTACACGATTTTTACGTATATTCTCGTAAAATAATCGATTTTTCTATAGAAAATACTATTTTTCCAGAAAGAAGATAAAAATCTTCGTTTCCTTGACCTACGAATCGATGCTTTTACATTCTTCCTCAGAAGTTCATTTTCCCGAACAATTTTAAACAAAATAGTTATTTTCCTAACAAGTACGGAAAGTGATACCTTCCCGCACGCGATTGCCGAGTAAGCAGTCGAGTGCCGGAAAGGCACTTTACGCATGAGTTGGGAACATTATTCGCATACAAATTTAAAAAGCATATTAAAAGGTCAAGGTAAAAGTTGGCACTGTCAAATGATGTTGACATTCAGAATAGTGCCTTATTATTATTAAGTCGTAAATCAAAAAGATTAAAGGTGGATTTGTACAGACAAATTAAGTTAAGTTAATCTAAAGTAAAGTAACGACTCTCAAGGTGAATTATTACTAATTATTATGAATACTAATGTTAAAAACACAATTTGTTGCATTCTGCAAATGAGTTAGAATAGCCGGTCCAGCGTAGTTAGTTGATGGTAACTGGCTGCTCAAAGTATCACTCGTAGATTGCAAAGTGCATGAGGATGATGACGACGGAGACGGCATCGGTTGCAAGTTCTTAGTATATGAAAGAATTTTATTTGAGATGGATTTATTCTGTTCTTCTGAGTTCTCCAGGAAACCTTCAGCAACAGCAGTTGTTTTACAGCCTCCAAGCCGTTTTATGTTGGTTATCCCTTCACCTGAATCT
>MU185802.1:54179-103946 GCA_016904865.1 Pissodes strobi | reverse complement strand
TACAGCCTCCAAGCCGTTTTATGTTGGTTATCCCTTCACCTGAATCTGCTAGAAACGTTGCTGAGGAACGTCTGAAACTGTGACCTGTGTAACGTTCTATGTGAGGTAGACGTAAATAGGTAGCGATCTCTGCCGACATCTTACCACATTTGTTCACTCCTACGCACTGATCAGAGCATTTTCCTTTTTTATGATTGAAAGAAAAACGATGGTGCGTGATAGTAGGAGGCCGGAAATTTGAATAGTTTTTATACTTCAAAAAGGTTCCATTATTTATGTCTTCAGATACAACAAAGGATCTTTCCTTTGTATTGAATATTGTCTGCGAAGAGCACCGGCTAAAGCAAAAATCATAAGATAGATCTCGGTAATTGTTTGCTATATGGGCGCACGCTAAATTTTGCGAATTTTGTACTTTAAACTGTCAAACTCGATAAAAATGCCCATTTAGAAACGTTTTTTGATGGCGGAAACCCATATTAACCAATATTTATATTATACAGGGCCTTCTAAAACAGCGACCGTCTATTAGATAATTACCGCTGGCCTAATTGTTTACTTTATGGGCGCACGCTAAATTTTGCGATTTTTGTACTTTGTCAAACTCGTTAAAAATGTGCGTCTTAAATCGTTTTTTGATGACTAAAACCCATATTAACCAATATTTATATTATACAGAGCCTTCTAAATCAGCGATCGTTTATTAAATAATTATCCCTGACCTAATTGGTTATTATATGGGCGCAAGCTAAATTTTACCATTTTTGTATTTTAAAGTGTCAAATTCGATAAAAATTTGCAATTTAAATCGTTTTTTGATAGTGGAAACTCAGTGAAGAGACAAGCGCGCGTATCGCGCTTGTCTTTTTACTCTGGTTAATTTGCGTTAGTTTTAGTTAGTCTGGATTTGTTTCGATTAGTCTGGGTTGGTATTGGTTCGTTTGGGTTAGTGTTGGTTAGTTTGGAATAGCTGTGGTTGGTATGGGTTAATTTGGGGTAGTTTTGGTTAGCCTGAGCTAGTTTTGGTGAGTCTGCGTTAATCTTGGCTAGTATTGATTAGACTCATCTGCGGGAAGACCACGGGCGAACAGGAAACTGACCCAGCTAAACATGAAGATCTTGCAAATAAACGCTGATAGATCCCGAAAGGCGCATGATATGGCTTTTGTAACGGCTGCCGATTTGAAGGGAGACCTCATTGTTACCAGAGAACCAAATAAGAAGCTAGTTAAAGGAAGAGGGCGGATCACTGACGAAGAGAGTGATGTTTCTATTAGTATTAGGAATAGTCAAATAAGGGTGAATCAGGTATACAGAGCGAGGGGAATTGTTAGTTTGGAACTTCAGGAATATAAGGTTTACGGTTGTTATATATCGCCAAATGTAACTACAGAAGTCTTCGAGGAATATATTGACGCCCTCGTAACAATGGTGTCCAGTAATGGAGGGAAGGCTGTAGTGTTTGGGGATTTCAACTCAAAATCTTCAGAGTGGGGATCTCCGACCACAGACCGAAGGGGACAAATTTTGAATGAAGCTATCGGGAGACTAAACTGGGTAGTTCAAAATAAAGGAGGAACCCCTACATTTAGCAGGGGTAGCTCTACGTCATATATGGACATTACTTTCTGTACAGAGCCCCTGGTAAGGAAATTCGAAGATTGGCGAATTTGGAGAACGAACCAATGAGCCCCCACAAGCATATATTCTTTGAGATTGGAGATAACATCAAACCCTAATCTGATATTAAAGGCAAGTTAGTAATCAATAAGACGAAATTCAGGGAAGAAATATTAAAAGAAACCGGGAGAAGTAATGAAAGATCCGATGGCTGGATCATTAAAAAGAGCCTTTAACTCATCGAAGATCTGATTAACCGGAAGAAATTCAAGTGTCCCCTACTGGTGGACGCAGGAAATAGAAAATCAAAGAACACGGTGTATCAGACTAAGGAGAATACATACACGACTTATGAGCACCCAAATATCAAATGAAGAAAGCGACAGAACCTGGGAGGACTATAAGAATGAACGAAACCTATTGAAGAAACTTATAAACACCGAGAAGAAAAAGCAATGGAGAGATCTTTGCGAACAATTAAATCAGGACGTCTGGGGAAAGGGCTATAGCATTATAAAAAGTAATTTTAAGAATATCGGCCCCCCTTTCAGGCTCTCTAAACAGAAAACAAACAAGGTAATAGAGGCCTTGTTCCCAAGACGGCAAGATATCCTGGCAAGATGGGAACTGGATCAAGACATGAAAGAGTTTACGAAAGAAGAAATAAAGGGAGCGGGTGATAGGCTTAAAAGTCAAAAAACACCTGGGCCCGATGGCATACCTCCCAAGGAGGTTAAGGAGATGATAAAGGTAGCTCCCGAATATGCATTGAGAGTCCTTAACGGGCTTCTTAGATTGCAGAAATTTCCGAAAAAATTGAAGACTGCTAAGCTGGTTCTAATTCATAAAGCTGGTAAGCCCTATGATGAGTCAAATAGTTATAGACCCTTATGTTTGGAGGACACAGTAGCTAACTATACGAGCATCTAATAAAGATTAGATTGGAAGACGAACTGCTTCGAAAAGGGGGACTAAACCAGTTCGGATTTCGTAAAGGAAAAAGCGTAGTGCAAGTAAAAAAGGTTGTAGACGTGGCCAATAATACAAGATTTAAAAGCACGGGATAGAGATGGTGCTGTTTGGTGACGTTGGACGTGTTTAATTCGGCATCTTGGGGCAAAATTATGCCCCAAATAGAAAACAAGCAAATCTCGCTGTAAGTGATTTTCATAATCAGAGAGTATTTAAGCGAACGGCATATAGTCACTCTAGATAAGGAAAAAATGAATATTTCCGCGGGAATGCCGCAGGGTTCAGTCCTCGGCCCTACTCTCTGGAATATCCTGTATGATTCGGTGCTAAGGATAGCGAACGCTGAGCAGGTTTAGGCTATTAGATTTGCAGACGATCTGGCCGTTGTTGTTCGAGCAGATAATCAAAGAGAGTTAGTGACTAAAACAAACAGAACCTTGCACACCATAGAAGGATGGATGAGTGAATACCACTTAATAATGGCGCCAGAAAAGACGGAGCGGAAAACGAGACAAAAGGAACATAAAATTTAAAATGGAAAATGTCGAAGTTATTCATTCGAAGGCGGTGAAGTATTTGGGGGTATGGATCGGGGAGAACACATCCTTTGGCCGGTACGTGGAAGAGGCCTCGAAGAAGGCGGAAAGGAGTGTGTCCACCCGAATGCGCTCAATGCCAAATATAAAAGGACCTAGCAGTGCTAAACGTGGTATGCTGTATGGGGTCATACAGTCTATTGTTCTGTATGGTGCACCAATATGGCACCGTACGCGCAGTATTCAAAAGTACCTAAACATTGTTGAAGGCGTTCAGAGAAAAGCGTTACTGAGAGTGGCTAGCGCCTATAGAACTGTATCGACCCTATCGCTGCAAGTTATCACTGGATGCCCGCCAATAGATATAATGGTGGAAGAAAGGAGATATGTCTACGAGGAATTTGAGGGCCCCATATCTGCGGATATTAAAAACATCGCTGGGGAACGAAGATTGGATTAGTGGCAGGAGAGATGGATGGATAATATGGACAAAGGCCAATGGACGAAGAAAATGTTCCCAAACATTAAGAGTTGGACAAAATGTCCTTACAGGAATATAGCGTACTTTTTAACACAGACCTTAACAGGACACGGTAGCTTTAGAAGCTACACGAAGCATATTGGAAAACTGAGGATGTATGTAGGTATTGCGGACAGACGGACAATCTTGAACATACGCTTTTTGCTTGCCCGAGATGGGAAAGCCAAAGAGTAAGAGCCTCAATTACGATAGGAAATAATATAGATCACAATATTGTCCAAATCATGATGGAATCACAAGAACGATGGAAAGCTAGGGAAGAATGCTGGAAGACATAATGAGAGCAAAGGAGAACGAAGAGAGAGACTAAACGCCTTGCCAGTACCTTAAACCCGATGAATGCCTGCAGAAGGTGATGCCAGGTAAGGAAAGGGCAGAGGGGAAGGATTTTAGTCGGTCGGAGTTCACTAGAGTGGATCCCAACCCGAGACTACCTTTGTCGCCAGAACAACAGGCAAAGTGTCTGGAAACAGATTTCCTAATCCCCTTTGGAAAAAAAAGTGTTGATTAGACTGAGTTGGTTTGTATTAGTGTTGATTTGTGTTATTTCACGCAAGCCTGGGCGAAATCATTTTAATCAGTTTGTGTTAGTTTTGGTTAGTTTCGGTTCCTTTAAGCCAGTAAGAGGTGGCGCTAAGGGTAAGGCGGAATCATTTCGATTAGTGTGAGTTCGGTTAGGTTAGTTCAGCATTAGTTACGTTTTTCGATTTGCCTAATTTTAGTTAGCTTTATTAAATAGATTTGGTTAGTTTGAGTTAATTGCTGCGCTTAGGTTGACTTTCTTTAAAATTGGTTATTGAAAGCCATTATTGATTACTTTTAGTTCGCCTAAGTTAGCTTCGTTCTATGATTTAGAACTCCCTGTATAATATAAATATTGGTTAATATGGGTTCCGTCATCAAAAAACGATTTAAAATGCGCATATTTATCGAATTTGTCAATTTAAGGTACAAGAATCGCAAAATTTAGCATGCGCCCATATAGTAAACAATTAGGCCAGGGGTAAATATTTAATAAACTGAATTAGAACTCCTTGTATAATATAAATATGGGTTAATATAGGTCTGCGCCATTAAAAAACGACTTAAAATGTGCATTTTTATCGAGTTTCACAGTTTAAAGTACAAAAATTTCAAAAATTTAGCGTGCGTCCATATAGTAAACTGTTACCTAGATCTCATCAGGGGCTAGCATAAACTTGGATATGTCTTCTTTGGTAAAAAATTGCGCTTTCTGTGCTCGAACACCTATATTTTGCTTTTTTCGGAACGCTGTCAACTCATGAAACTTGCTTATGTCCAGGTTTTGTTTTATTTTAACTAAACATTTCAACATTGATTAACGCGGCCATAGGGTATTTCAGAACCTTACTCAGGTCGGAAAAATACGCCAAAAAACCTCTTCTCTAAAGCTATTCACTCCTTTTTCCTTGCACCAGCTTATAAATTGGTTGTATTGTTGTTCATATCTGTCTCTTGATTTCTCTTGATTTGCTAATAGGTCTGTATTTACCTCATCTGCGGCATTCAAAATAGCTTCTGGGAGCTGTTCGTCCGACGAATCCATTAAAAATAACTTAAAAAATTCATTACCATGCTAAGCCATCTGACACAGCTTAGTTTAGTTGTTATGTAAATTGATCAAAAAAATCAATGAAATGTAATGTTAAAATTGACATTTTTATTTTCCCGCACTAGTGCGGGAAAGTGACACTTTCAAAACTGAAATGCGTGCGGGAAAGTGGGTAAAAACGAACGGTCGCAGAAAAAAGAAAATTCCTTATCGTCTCAATTTGTTCGATCCTTGCGATTTTTAGTTAATTTTTCGGACATTTTAAAAAATCGCACATGTGACGTAATAGCAAATGACCATCGGCTACCCCCAAAGTATTGTTTAAAAATGATCCACATTTCAAGTTTGCAGTCGCAGCCGTTTTTCATTGACATAAACATACGCATTACGTGATGGTTCAGTTTCATTTCCAATCAGGAAGTGCGATGAACGCCTCTAAAGGAATTTTCAGTTCAATAATTCCTTATTCATGAATTACTCAAACCCAACAAAATACTACTTGTGCATCTGGACCACGATTATGGGCTCTGTTCTTAAATCACCTCAAAAAGAAAGTGTTAATATTAAAAACAATGAAAAATATTTCAGAAAATTGTAGCAACACAAAATCCAGACTGACTCTAGCTCGGATACGTGTTCGATAGAACAATGAATATTTTTGGCATCAGACCAGAAATCCCGGTCTCACATACACATCCATAAATAGGATTGGGGGTATGTAGACACTTTGAGTGCCCGCATGCGATCAAAATGAAAAGCTTGATATATGCTTGCAAAAAGAGCGAAAGCTATAAGACCAGAGGCATATGGCTTATATTTTGTCCGAGTATTCGGTTATATTGAATATAACTTTTTGTTAAAACATGATTTTAATTAAGGCTTGTCTCCTGCAGAAAGTATTAGCAGTCAAACGGTGTGCAGTAATAGCAAACTTTAACAATACCGAAGCCGCAGGTAATATAAAATAGAGCCCTGAAACGTAATCAGTATACTTCAATTTTTTTATTTACTTATATATTTGAATCTTCAAACCCATTTTCACCAAGATAACCATGGTAAAATAACCTTTACTTTTACCTTTCAATATGCTACAATGTACACCAGTCAGCCAACGAACGAAAGAAAAGACAAGAGTTTATTTCTCTAATATCTGCAATAATTATTGATAAGATAATATAACGGCATAAAAATTATAAAACTCCTGTCCTCCATCAAGCTGATATTGAAGTGTAATAATATTTGTAACGTCCTTCGACATACTTTCTAAATAATTGCGTATATTTTAAAATATAAATAGAGGCACTTAAGCCCTTAATTCTTAAAAGTTTATAAAATATCACGAATGGTCAATTTTTTAGTTCCACTGCGGGTATGATGATTTAGATTTGCAGTTAATTTGGTAAAGTACCTAAAAAATAACTATAAATTACACTCGTTTAGTTGTGAAAGTGCAAGTAATCATTATAAGATCGCGTATCTAATGACAAAGCATATAGCACTTCTTGGGCTTCCCAGGGACGATATAGTCAAAAGATACAATGTTGAAAAATACTTCACGGTCGTGAAAAGAGGTCGAAAAGAATGGAAAAATAATATCACTTGCATTCTCTCATCGCAGCAAAGTGCCATAAAATGGGACAAGAACTAAACTGGGGACCGGAGCCGGAGTATTTAGGCCAGGAACCAAATTCTCCAAAGCAATGAGAAAACACCCGGACATATTCCAGGCGGAAATTAACGCCATAAGAAGACATGCGCAGTTCAACCTCGACAGAAACTGTAGAAAGAAATAGATTGCCATATTCTCAGACAGTTAAGCAGCCATCAAAGCGCCGAGCTCAACAACAATCAGCTCCAGAATGGTATGGGGATGCCTAGATAGGCTAAACAAACTAGGCAAGAATAACAAACTATCCCTTCAATAAATACCAGGGAAGAACGCAAGGAAAAAGCAGGCCAACTGGCACAAGTATGAGCACAAACTCCGCTTTTAGGACCGGAACCTTTCTGTGGCATAGGGACGAACACCTACAAGGAAGAATTCAGAATGGATCAGTCTATGGGAACGCCTTCCAGGGTTAAGGCAATCAGATATGTTTCTAGGGCCTCTCACCCAGGAAAATGAAAACATCTTATAACATTGAGTAAGAACAATCTCCGCATCCTCACCGGCTTTCTTACAGGCCACTGCAGGTTGAGAAGGCACATCGAGAGAATAAAAATTGCAAACGATGACAGTTGCCGGCTCTGTGAAGAGAGGGAGGAACTCCGGAACACCTTCACACGGAGTGCGAGCCGGTCCAAACTACTTGCTTTTATCAAAGCACTGAGACTGGACGAGGTAATCTGATTGAGAATCACATTAACGGAAGCACCATTAATACCCCCATTAATCATTCATTCATTGATTCATTCATGCAAATGTTGATAGATACTTATGGAAAAACATCACCAATTCTGCTGTTAATTAAAGGAATTAAATATGCGCTCCAAGATCAGTTGAAGGTCAAGCCTAGGTCCACATTTCAGCCTCAAATTTGAACATGACAAAATTATAGAAAAACCTCTTAGTTTTAGATGCCTTTAAGGTATTTAAAACAAATATTTTAATTGCTCAAAAATTATTAATTGCTAATTAAAGCTAAATTTTAATCAACATGTCTTATTCATATCCCCATTTGGTTATTAAATTTTATATATCATTCTCTTGTTATAATTTCATTCACCATCCTGTGAAGAATTTAATTGAACTGATTTGTGTGGTCCTTATATGACAATGATGAGCATTTAAAGATCCTTTACACAAATAGTGCACTATGTAAAAATCGACCTCTCCTATTGGTCGATCCATCTCGTATTACGATATGTCTGCGTGATGCAATCAATTTCTGTCAAGAGCTCTCGTGGTGTAGAGGTTTAGATCGTTGGGTCTCACCTGGAAAACAAGGGTTCGAACCCCGCTGCTTTTTTAAATTTTTTTTTTAAAGATCATGTTTCTAAACAGCTTTTTTTTCTTGATTTTGGGTATGTCTTGGGTTAGATTGGGTTAGCACCTGGTTAGTGTCCTTTTCTTGAGCCCCCGTAGCGAGCGAAGCGAGCGGAGGTCCATGCGGATCGACCAATGGGAAAGGCCGATTTTTATATAGTGCACTATTTGTGTAAAGGATCTTATAATGCCAATGATGATATCATTTATTGTTATAGTAAATAGTATAATTAATTACGGTTAAAGTACAACAATTTTCATTCTCGCTTCGTTGTGGTAAATCGGCTATCTGTTTTGGCCAATTTCCTATTACCGTAGTGTCATCCAGGAAGGAAAGGGTTGGTTTTTTTTTTAATTTCTATAAAATAAAACGGGATTGATTAGGGCTTTTAAAGCGAAAAATAAGAGAAGGTGCGGGATGCCACGCCCTAAATAATAGTATGGCTCACCTTGCCGATACATGATTTAATATAGCTGCGCACGTGATCGGGTTCTAGCGGGGGAAGGTCAGGATGGTTTGATCGTATGGATTGAAGCTTGGGCAAAATCTTCGAAGATGTCAGACATTAGTCGAAATCACTTTAAAATCCCTGAAGACCAGTCTCAGTCGAAGCTTGGTCAAAATTCTGACGATGCTTTACATTAACCAAAATCATTTCAGCGCCTGTAAAGAAAATCAGCTTTGACCTAAACTTAGCCTAAATCCCTGAAAATGCTCCAAATTAGTGGAAACCAGCTCTAAATCCATGAAGAAGATCAGAATTAGTCGCAACTTAGTCTAAATCCTTGAACATTAGACTACACTTTGTCTATATCTCTAAAGTGACCAGCAAAAGTTGAAACCTGTCCTGAAGAAATCCTACATATACCTATTATATTACATAGCTGAAAATAACATGTGTCACAAACAGGACTGACATAACTTTAAAATGATATGACCCACTTGGCAAAAAATTGGCAAGTCATATATCACAATTTACTAATAATATAATCGATTTTTAATTAGGAATTAATTATTTTGTATTCTACCTAATTGCAAAACCATTATATAATAGATAGAAGCATTTAAATGCTCCTTTGTTCAAGAATTTCGTTGATCATTGTTGGAGAAACACCTCAACATGTTTATTAGCTTGTCGTTTTTCACCGGAGAGTTCGGTGATAACACCCTGTATGTCCGTAGTATGTGTTGTAGATTCGATCTTGGTCGATTTTCTAAACAAACAGAGAATGCTCATAGGCACTAAAAATTACCATAGGAGCTAGCTCTAAAGTGAATTTATAAATAAAACAAAAACCTTCAGCATTATATAAATATTTTAATAAGTTATTTTAACTGAAAACAACTTAAAGCTCATAAATAAACAAAATATAATCATTAAACTATTAAATGTAGTCAGTGCTATGATATGGACAATATCTGTCGGTGCTCGACTTGCACAATATGAGAATAATAATACCTTTAAAAACTAAAGCATTGCATAAATAATTGTAATCCTAAACAAGTATATAATTATAAACACAATTTTGCAGCTATATAGACTTAAATGTTCATTAATGTTCCTGCGGAACCACTCTGTATGAGCTTGGTTAACTGAGATAACGCTGCGATTAAATACAGTAATATACAAGCCATAATAAAAGGATTAATGTTGCCTTAATGTCCACAATAAGCTAATTTTTACAATATATTCACCACTTGACGAGCAATGTTCAATTGCTCTGTTCAGCTGTTTATCTTCAAACACAAGAAATGTCACTTTTAAAAACACAAGTTTCTCCTTAGCTTCTATCTTCTATGTACAATGTACTTAAACGTCTTGCAAATAAGAATGACTCAAATGGTAGTCATATTCGTATGGCATGACAGGGATGCCCTTGTGAAATTGCTGTTTTTTATACACGCAACAATGAATCCAACGCTACGCAGGTCGCATAGGTAGGCTAAACTCCGTGTAAAGGAATAGCACTTATGGGAGACTTTATATTATAATAAAGTAGATAACATTGAGAGAGTGATTGTAAACAAGTCAGATTACTTACATGGCCGAGTGCCGATGGAACGCTTAGTACAGCGTCTTACTTTTGAAAGTGATTGTAAACGAGTGAGTTTACTTACATGACCGAGTGTCGAGATGCCTTTCACTTGTAGGCTTGTGACGACTACGACGAGATATCGCTATGGCAGAGTACCACAAATGCCGTGTGAATGAGAGATCTTGAGAGATTATAAGTTCTCAACACGTGAAACTGCATGGCATGGCCGAGGGCCATGCAAAAGGGAGCGCGCTCAGCGCGGCTTGCTTGGTTGGGGGTCAAGATGCTATTTATCGGGACGACTACGACGAGCTGTCGCAATGGCAGAGTGCCACAAATGCCGTTTGAGAGATTGAAAGCTATCAACACGTGAATCTGCATGGCATGGCCAGCGGCCATGCCACACGGGAGTGCACACAGCGCGTCTTGACTATTTGGGGGTCGAGACTAGACTGAATTCTAGAACGCGAGAACTAGATCAACTCGAAGGCGTTGTCTCTGCTCCTTCAAATAATGTAAATACAGAAAGTTATATAAAACTTAACATCAGCGATTGCCTAAAATAAACTTATGAATTTTAACACAGATATGGTCGAAATACGTTAACTAGTTTTTATAAAATTCGATTATTAAAGATCGAAAATTTAGAGGAGCTAACTTGATCGCCTCCGTCTTTGCTCTGAGAGCTCAGTGATTGGCCGAATCGGCGAATGAATTTCTGCAGTGTAGCTTACACGGCCTTGGGGTTCGAAATACATCGATGTCATTGGCCTAGCACGAATTAGGGGGTTCGATGCAGGACTGCTTCTGTTGAAATTGCCGATTAAATTAAAGCAATCTGTTTTCTTCTGTCGAGCTGCCGAGTGCAGATGAGTAAAAGTTATAACTAGAGATGGCGCTAGGAGTATCGCCGATGTACAGTGACTTTATACAAGACAGTGGCGACAAGCAGCAATTTAGCTCCGCCCATCCGCCATTAGGAGGCAAATTTATGGCGGGTTTGTATTATTAGCATAGGATATTCAGATATTTTCTTTCAAATTAATTATTTTCCATACATCTACCTATAAAATATGATATTAAAATCATAAAATAGTGATTAAAACGAAATTTTAATTTAGTCTGTTTTATAGAAAATCCGGATAGCTGCGATAAAATATCACCGTTATGAATAAAATATGTGTGTTTAGGACAGTTTGCAATTTTAATAATAATTACTGTTATGCTATATGTTACACTAAGTAATAATGTTTTTAAAAAATTTAGGTTTGTATTTTTTTAAATAAAAAGAGTAATTAATTATTACTATTTATATTTTTAAGCTGTAGGTTATTTGACAATTATTAAGTAAATAAGTTTTATGAAGAAAGATGCTTCTTAAAGTTTAAATTTATTAATTATCATTATTAGATGACTGTTACTAGTGTTTATATTAGGACTCGTTACACCAATAACTACGTTCTTATCAGGAAAAAGGGACAAACAAGATATGAAAGAACACGTTCACAAGAGGTAAACAAAGAAAATTTTGCCTCGTCCGCCATGAGGAGCCAAAACTAGCCCGGTCAATAAAATTCGATACATCGATTGTCGCCACTGTCTTATATAAAGTCACTGTACGCCGATGTACAGTGGCTTTTCTCGTATAAAGGCACTGTACGCCAAGGTTTGAAAGAGACATTCTTTAATTTCTTTGAAATGCTAACACAGTAACGTGGAATGTTAATATCATACAAATTAAATCGTTAGATTTGAAACCATGTTCAAATGGTTTTTGAACAGTATGAGTGAGCAATGATGAAACTTTGAATAGATTTATTTCACCCCAGGTAAACAGCAATTTGTGCATTTAAAGCACTGTATTTCAGTTACTCCTTAGTCCGAACCTGGATTATCAGTAGTTCCATTGCATGAAACAATCGCTGGATAGCAAGTTTTCACTCCGTCAAGGAAATCGTTATTAATCATTCTCAATATAATATATCTTTGTCCCAGTCAATGTTATGTAAGCAACAATATGTCAAACAAAGAAAGAACATGTTTCTACCCTCAAGTGCAACCGCGTCCGCACAATTACCGCTATATTCTCCCTCCGCGCCGGTAGGAAAAATTCATTTTAGTGCCTTACAAACACTCAACTGTGAAACATCGGCCCAGTCATTGCTCTGCTTGAGTTTGGCGCCAAGAACATCTACCCAGTCGTAGCTCTGTTTGACGCCAAGATATTTAGTCATTTTTCTCATAACATCTACCAAGTCGTAGCTCTGTTTTCAGTTTAATTTAGCAAAGTTTAGTTGCAGAAGTCAAAGAAAAGGAGTGCAGTAAAATCGTTCACTCGTAAAGCATCTACATAGTCGTAGCTCTGGTTCGGGCAAAGATATAGGGCCATTTTCTCATCATTTTGTTTGCACAGATATTTAGAAAACATTTGCTGTACTCTGTTCTCCTTTTCCAAGCTTGGATAAGGAACTCTTTTGGGCGTTTTTACGCATTTCCCCAAAACAGAAACGCGGTAGCGTCCCTCCTGTTGATGAAGATTCAAGAAGTTAAAATGGCGTTTGGACATTTATAGTTAGACAAATCTGTTCCTCGACTCAAATGTTCGAAGTCTTATATCCCTAGTGAAGTTAAGTTGAGAAAATTGCAGAAGCAAAGTAACAAGGTATTTTGCGTGAACGGAAAGGCAGTTAAGAGAACGTTGATTAAATTCAGTAAAGAAAGATTACTTACTTAATTTACATATCCGCATCAGACCTTGATCACCCAATGTTTAGCGGCGTTTATCGCCTTGTCGTTTGCCAGAATTAAGTCCAGTTGTGTGCATGTTTTCTTCATCTCTGGGCAGGTCAGAAGGTGCAGTGTGTCCGCACTGCGCCACAGCTACATAGAGCGGTATCTCTATCCCTCCGCATGCCCCATTTCTCTTTATTAGCTCGGCATCTCGAGACGCAAGATCGTAGACGGTTGAGGGTCCTCCATTGATCCTTTTCCTTTCCTGTGATCCTCCAAGGGCCGCCGTGCGTCTTAGGACACTCTGGCGGGATCTGAGTCGCTGTCCAGCTGGCTGGCAGCCATATAGTGAGTGTCGTGGGTCCGATTCTTGAATTGTTTTTTCAGCTGCTACCGCTACTTCTCTCCTAATGTGAGGCGGGGCAATGCCAGCAAAAGTTTATACCTGATTGATAGGCGTTGGTTGGTTGTAAACATCCAGTCACAATACGGACTGTCTGGTTAAGCGATATAGCCACATGTTTGGCATGGGCAGATGCGGCCCATACAGGTGATGCATGTTCAGCCGCAGAGAAGCATATACCCAGGGCTGATGTTCGTAGGGTTGAAGGTTGGAACCCCCAGGACATTCCTGTTAGTTTCCTAAGGATATTGTTTCTTGCAGCTACCTTGCCTTTGGTGTTGAGGCATTGCTGTTTAAAGGTAAGGGTACGATCCAGGGTGACTCCAAGATATTTTGGATTCGCACAGTGTTGGCGCTGTTGATCTCTCCACTTGACATTTAGTTTTCGTTTGGCTTGCTTGATATTAAGGTGGAATGCCCAGAGCTGTGTCTTAGCCGGGTTGGATCTTAGATGGTTGTTGTAATAAACTGCAAGTTGTTCGAGGGCTCGCGCTTTGCCTCGATCCTCTCATAGCTCCTTCCTTGGACGGCGACTGCCGTATCGTCTGCGTAAATGAAGTGCTTCGTTCCTTCAGGGATTGGTTGGTCGTTGGTGTAGATATTATACAGCAACGGCGCCAATACACTGCCCTGGGGCAGCCCATTTTTCTGTCTCCACCACCTGCTGTTTTGGCCCTGAAGAGTGACGTAAAAGCGTCGATTCTGTAGTATTGTCCCAATGATCGAGGTTGTAATCTTTTGTCACGGCGTATGTTTTCAATATCAGTTTTCTATGATTAACGGTATCGTACGCAGCGCAGCGGTGATGTCGATAAAGGCTATTCCGGTGATCATTTTCTCCTCGTAACCGTCCTCTATGTGGTGTGAGCTTTAGGATTTGCTCACAACAGGATTTTCCTGGTCTGAAACCAGCTTGTTCTCGGATCAGTTTGTCATCTATGGTGTTAGAGAGCCTGTTTAGCAGCATGCGTTCGAACAGTTTGAGAGCATGTCACAGCAGTGAGACCAGTCTAAAGTCATTGGGTTGTTTGGTTCTTTCCCAGGGGGACAAGAGCGAAGCCTCCACGTAGACCGCAGTGAATTTTACCACAGCGATCGGGTGTCCCTGGAAATGTTGAGGGTGAAATCTCAATTCTCTCAACACAGGATCAACCAGCAGCTAACACGATGTTAAATTGAATAATCAAGAAGTTTTGTTAGATATTTATTAGTAGTTAACCTAATGTGCACTATTTAGTTTTATGTGTGAAAGTATGAATGCATGAAAGTAGTTAGAAAACAATTTATATATTGATCATATTTAATGCAAATTAAATCTTGAATTATTAAAGTACGCAATACCTAAAATACATGTTTCAATTCACATCCTATGAATACATACCCCACCTACCTACGGTGATACAGTCCACTAATTAAAGTGGTCAATTATAAAGTTAATTATCCTTTGTGGTGATAAATGATTTAATAATTAATTGTTTATACCGCCAGTCAATAGTTGGTATAATAAAAACGATCATTCCTCGAATATATATAATATATTTCCTGATGATACACATTAACGAATGATAAAGGAACAGCTATTTAGGTTATTCACATTTAGTGAGGATCATTTAATGTGAGTACAGTGCAGCACAGATGCGTACAATGGTACAACGCATAGAACGATAATTTAATAAAAGTTAATAAAGTTAATAAAACTCTAAATAGTAGGAATATGCGATATATCTATAATCTACATACATATAATTAATATATTACTGCTGCTGCGCAATATTTAGCTTCAAATAAAGCATTAAAATAAGTATTCCCTAGTTCAACAATTTGAAGGAGGTCCCCGTATAATACTAGTAAGTTAAAATGATATTACGTATGTTTCTATGCATATAGATTCTTGTATTACGTTACCCATATAATCGTTTCGTCATGTTTATATTAGTATGCTGCGGCCATAGATTCTAAGCTAATATTCTATTTAACCGAAAGTTTCAAAATATTTGCACTCTTTTTAAACACGTCATGCATATTACATTACTCTTATGGTAGGTGCTCGATGATTCAACTAAATACCACCTGATTGTCTATAAGTTTTAGCAAAAGTATAAACTAGAAGCCGGTAGCCTGTTGGTATGTGTGGATTGCTCGGCAGTAAAGAGGTTGCGGTTCGATTCCTTGAAATGCCATGACTTTTATTAATTAAAAAAATATTTAGTATTACATTGTATCAACGATGACTTTGTCGTCAGAAGAGGACATATATTTAGCTCAAATTAGGACTTCGAAAAAATGTCAATATGTTCAACGAAGGTGATGATGATCAACCTGACTCTCGGATTACCACGTGTGCGATCGGGCTCGGGTTTTTAACCTTACGGAAGCCTCATTACCCCCACCTAAAACAGCACCAAAAATGCAGGATTTCCGCCCCCCATGCTTTTGTCATGGCTTATGGGAGTTTTGCGTCAGCACTGCACAGCTTATTCTATTCATATCATAATTTATATACTGCGCATATCGGCCATGGTCTAAAAAATATTAAAAAGAACATGTTGGGTATCGGTTAAGGTCATAACCGGTTAATTTGACCAGCGATAATTTCTCTAGACTAACTCACAATTTTCGTTTCTGCGATCATAGAAATATGACATCTATTCTATCATTCTATTTTTTTTTATTTTATGGGAGTAGTGTTTGTGAAAGTTGCGGAACCTTGTGCATTTTTCGAGAATTAAGAAAGGATGAATTAAAGAAAGACAATCAAGAAATCTTTGGCTACCCGTGTGACTTCTGTAGGAAAGTTTTATGTAAAAATTGTAGCAACATAAGCTCTACTGAAATTCGAGCTTTGCTATTAACAACTCGTATTTTACCTTACTGGTGTACAGAGTGTATTAAAACAATAAAAGATACAATCATGTTGACTAGTAGAATCAAAGAGCTTGAAAAAAAGTTTGATAGCCTCGAAGAGAATATAAAGGATAACACAAAAAATATTGCAGAAGTAAAAACCAATGTTGATACTTCAAATGAAAAAAGTATTACCTTAAACGATAAAATGAGAACAAATAATATTGAGTCCAGTAAAGAAGACAAACAAGGAAAAGAAAGTGAGCAAAATATTAAAATGTCTATTAAAGTAGAGAGAGCTGTCAATATTGCCATGGCATCCGTTCACACATCTAAACTTGATGAATCGAGAAAGTCAGTGACGACTAGGGGAACTGTAGAATCATCTGTAGATTTTTGTGGAGAAGAGGGAAAAAGATGGATTTATTTGGGACAGGTTACAAAAAAATCAAACCCAAATGCTATTCTAAACTTTATTATGAATAAATTACCAATGGAGAATGAAAAACAGCTAGAAATAGAACAATTGAACACAATTGGAACAACTAACTCCTTCAAGATAGGAATTGATTGTAAGTACTTTGACACCTTGAATAATGAAGAATTCTGACCGACAAATATCATATTTCGTAGATTTTACATTAAAAAAAGCCCGTAATCAAACATATAGACAAGATGAGAGGAATTATGACAACTACAATAATCGGCAATATAGGGCAAACTCTATGAGAGGAACAGATAACCGTTTAAGTGATGGAGTACACCAGCCAACAGCATTTAGAAGTGGCTCGGGCAGTAATTATCAAAACAACCAACATCACAGAAGACAACAAGGAACTTATAACCGCCCTAATAATATATATTGTAAACGGGCCAAACTCAATACAGATATATTACCAAAACGTCAGAGGTCTGCGCACAAAGTTGAAAACATTACAACTATCCATGTACACATCATACTATGACATATTAATATTTGTTGAAACATGGCTGCATGAAGGAATACTTGATGGTGAACTCGGTTTAGCTGATTTTAATTTATATAGATGTGATAGATCTAAAATACTGGTATGCGTGGTATATATACCGCCGTAGTCACCAGTAGAGGTATATGAAGAATTCTGTCTTTCTATGGAAAATGTATACAGGGTGTCCGGTAAGTTCGGGGCAAACTCTCGGGAGCTTATAGAGAATGTCAAAATGAGTCTAGTGTTTCATATAACTTTTTTCCCTACAGCGCCTCCTAACGGAGATACAGGGTCGCAAAGGTATACTCGACAATTCACATTTTTGATTTTAACTTTTAAACCAGTCTGTATAATTTAATAAAATTTTGGGGTTTTCTTAAGGGGGTTATTATCCTTAAATCGACATTACAATGTGCTCTTTAACGCTTTAAGGAAGTCAGAAACGGACTGGCTCTCACACTAAACGGGCGACTTTTTTGACAGGTGTCATTCAATTGCGACGAAAATATGATTTTAAGATACTCGCAAGATTTTACAAAAAAAGGTACTCTTCATTTGTTTCGATTAAATTAACCGTTTTCGAGAAAATTAGTTCAATAAGCGATCGTTGTAAAAAAGATCAATGCTCTGATAAATAAATTATTTATTTCAAATATCATTAATTAGTGAAAAAAGCTAAATTATAATATTAAATTAACACAAGGAAAATAAAATTGAGAACTACTATCTGAGAAGCATATAAGTACAAATTTTAAAAATTATTTGAAGCCATTTGTTCTTTACAAATTTTCTGTAATGCATTGGAGGAAAGGAGAATTTATTCTCACATTCAGCTTGAGATTTACCCGATCGAAAAACATTTAAAAGAATTGAGAGGCAGGCGAAAATTACTTTCAAATTTTTGCGATAATAAAATAAAAAAAAAGGTTTGCATAAGAAGTAGTAGGTTCTGTTTGGTAACAGATGAGAGTAAAATGTTACTTAAGCAGATGTTCAATATGCCTTCCCTGAACTTGAATACACTTTCTTATTCTACGCAGGTTTTCTCGTTGTACTGCAAACAAAGTACTAGGATTGTTCCGAATTTGTCCACATGCACTATCCTTAGAACCAAATCTTCTCTGGTACTACCTGGCGTTGAATACACTAATTCCTTTAAATAACCCCAGAAAAAGAAGTCCAATGGATTGAGATCTGGGGACCTAGCTGGCCACGGAAGAGGTCCTCCACGACCAGTCCATTGTTGGCCAAAAACAGCGTCAAATATTGGCGCACTAAACGGTCGAAATGGGGTAGTGCACCGTCGTGCATACAGCATAAACCACATGGATGCTCTAATGTGAAGAGGTACATCTTCCAGTAGCTCATTCAAATATTGCTGCAAGATTTGCAAGTAGCGAGCACCATTTAATCTATCGTCTAAAAAAAACAAGTTTCCAATTATACCATCCCATACATTGACCATAAACCTTTGCTGGTGTTTTGTTTAAATAATCGCACGGGGATTCTCTTCTGCCCAAAAATGTAAATTATGAGAATTGATTATTCCATCTCGGGTAAAACCTGCTTCACCCGTAAACAAAATTATGCCCGAAAAGTTGTTATTTTCCCTATGTCGCTGCAAAAACCAGTTGGCATAGTCGAGTCTTGCTGGGTAATCTTCTGGCGACATAGCATGTACCTTTTGAACGTGATACGGCTGAAGCAGTTGTTCTTTAAGGGTTTCATGAACCACCCATTTTGTTACGCCAGTTTGTGTTGCTAACTTGCGAATACTGTTAGACGGATTCTCCTTAATTTGTTCCAAAATACGTTCCTCCACTTCGGGAATTCTTGCTTTTCTTTGGGCACCCTCTCCACCACGTCGAGGTAAAAGGCTCCTTAAATAAAAGATATTCATTTCAATAATCAATTTATAATTTTTGCATGTTTTCTATTTTACCTGTTTCTCTCAACAGACGATCAATTCTTTTAAATGTTTTTCGATTGGGTAAAACTCGAGCTGGGAATCTTTCAGAATACATTCTCTTTGCCTCCAATGAATTACACAAAGCCTCTCCATAAACCAAATGCATGCCAGTGTATTCTACGAGACAGTATTCTGCCATAATTAAATTCTTTTTTGTACGACTAATAAGCGATTTTGACAAAACGTCTCAACCTTGTTGTGTCAGTGAAACAACCTGCTTACTAACCTGGAGTTTGTCTAATTCCACCATAATAATTATTAAAGAATACTGAAATTAGAAACCAATAAATGTTAAATTTTCTCGAAAACGGTTGATTTAATCGAAACAAATGAAGGGTACCTTTTTTTTAGTAAAATCTTGGGAGCACATTTTCGTCGCAATTGAATGACACCTGTCAAAAATTTCGCCCGTTTTGTGTGAGAGCCAGTCCGTTTCTGACTTCGTTAAAACGTGTAAGAGTACAATGTAATGGCGAATTAAGGATAATAATCCCCTTAGGAAAATCCCAAAATTTTATTGAATTATACAGAGTGGTGTAAAAGTTAAAACCAAGAATGTGAATTGTCGAGTATACCTTCGCGACCCTGTATCTCCGTTAGTAGGCGCTGTACGGGAAAAAGTTATATGAAACACTAGACTTATTTTGACATCCCCTATAAGCTCCCGAGAGTTTGGCCCGAACTTACCGGACACCCTGTATAGCAATTGTAAATATGATTATATTTTTTTGGCTGGTGGTTTTGATTTGCCAGGCATAACTTAGGAAAATAGCTTATGTGTATCACAAACAAACTCTATAACCCAACAGGCCAATGTTGTCTCAGAAATGGCAGCTTTTCTCAATATTCAACAATTCAATTCAATTCCAAATATTTATAGCAGTTTTTTGGATTTGATTTTTACAGACTTTAAAAAAAATTAATATTACACTGCTTTTGAACAATTTGTGCCTAAGGTAATATCTAAGAAGTCGAAGTTTCCTACATGGTACACAAATGAACTTAAAAAATTAATCTTCGAGAAAAAAATTGCTCATAAAAGATTTTTTGTCATACGCTCCCAAAAATAGCTATTTTACGGACTCATTTGCGTCCGTAAAATGCTTCTTTTTAGGCCTAGTCCCTAAAAGTCGTCATGGCAACCTTTACGGACCATTCCAAAATTCCTGAATATGTCTAAATGTCCAATTTCGAAAGACATGACAAAATTGTCAAATAGTTGCTACGATATCAAATTCTAAGCTAACTTTGTCGTACATTATGATTTCAAAAATTATGGTAAATTTGCAAATTTAGGCGTTCTGAAGAATTGTAAAAAGCGTATAAATAAAAATTAAATTTTGGGAGCGTATGACAAAAAATAGTGTTTGTCACACGTACCTAAATGAAGTTTTTCAGGACTCATCTGCTATTCCGGACTCGGCTATGATTCGTCCTGAAAAACTCCATTTTAGGTACTTGTAACAAAAATAACTATTTTGTCATACGCTCCCAAAAATAGCTATTTTACAGACTCATTTAAGTCCGTAAAATGCTTCTTTTTCGGCCTAGTCCCTAAAAGTCGTCATGACAACCTTTACGGACTGCTCCAAAATTCCTGAATATGTCTAAATGTCAAATTTCGAATGACATGACAAAATTGTCAAATAGTTGCTACGATATCCATTTCTAAGCTTACTTTTTCGAACATTATGATTTCAAAAATGATGGTAAATTTGCAAATTTAAGCGTTCTGAAGAATTGTAAAAATTGTATAACAAAATTTTGGGAGCGTATGACAAAAAATAGTGTTTATCACACGTACCTAAATGAAGTTTTTCAGGACTCATCTGCTATTCCAGCAGCAATGATTCGTCCTGAAAAACTTTATTTTAGGTACTTGTAACAAAAATAACTATAAAAATAGCAGCAATCATAATGATTATATAATATTTTCACAACTAAGAAATAAATGTAAAAAATTAATAGATAGTTTTTATAACACTTTTATTAGTACCATTGAAGGTAACATGAGGGAAGATTCAAAAGCTTTTTGGAGATATGTTAATTCTAAAAATAAAAATTATAATCTTCCTTATCATATGACATATAATGGTCAAAATAGTAGCGAAGTGGAGGATATTTTAAATTATTTGGCAGATTTTTTTGCATCGGTGTATAGTGTAGTTTCCAATAGTGTCAGTATTGGTCAATTGGAGATTAGCAAAATTGATGTTTTTAATGCAATATCGGATTTGAAAAAAAAATTGTGCGCAGGACCAGATGATGTTTCAGTTCTGTTCTTAGTAAATTGCAGATGTATTTTATCAAACATTTTTAGCATGATTTTTAATCAGTCCTTATCATCAGGTACCTTTCCACATTTTTGGAAAATATCCTACATAACACCACTTCATAAAAGTGTGTTACGAATTATAAAGCAATTTCTAAATTTTCACTAATCTCAAAGTTACTTGAAAACATCGTAAATAAAAAAATAGTATCTAAATTTGATGGTATTATCACGGAAACTCAGCATGGATTTGTAAGAGGAAAATCAACAGTCACTAATTTATTAACTTATCATTAATAAGCTCTTTAGAACATAAATCTCAGATAGACTGCAATTATACAGATTTTAGGAAAGCATTTGATAGGGTCATGCACAGTAACCTAATTAAAAAACTTCAATCATATGGAATTACTGGTACCCTTTAAAGTGGTTTGAGGATTACTTGTCGGATAGAATCCAAATTGTAAGAATTAATAATGCTTTATCTAAAAAAATTAAAGTTATTTCGGGAGCCCCACAGGGTGGACATTTATCTCCTTTATTATTTAATTTATATATTAATGACATACAATATTTTCTTGTTCATTTTTAGATGCTTTCTTATGCTGATGACTTAAAATTTTATTAAATTATCGAATCAATAGATGATTGTGTAAAAATACAGGTGGACATAAACAATTTGAGTCGGTGGTGTAATATGAACGGTTTGGAGCTTAATGTTACTAAATGTAAATTGATGCAATTCTATCGAAAAAATAAAAATGTTATTAATTTCGACTATTATGTCAATAATGTGAATTTGGAAAAAGTTAAAGTAATTTCTAATTAAGGATTTAGGGGTTATTTTCGATAGAGAATTATCATTTAATCATCATATACAGTATATTACTAATAGAGCTTTGAAAACATTGGGCTTCCTCAAGAGAACTCTGCATGACTTCAATAATATAACCTGTTTTAAGAATCTATATTGTTCATATGTTAGGTCTATTCTCGAATATGCTAGTCAGATTTGGAATCCTCAATATAAAGTGCATGTAGAGACTATTGAGAGAGTTCAAAAGAAATTCTTGAGGTTTATAGCTTTTAAAATTCGAATATGCATCGATCTCCACAACTTCTTGAAAAAATTAAAATAAGGGTACCTCAGAGAACATTGCGTGATAACAGTTTATTTTACGTTGAGTTCCATAGAACTAACTATGGTAAAACATCATCAGTCAGTAGATTCGCATCATCGGATCGTTTAATAAACATTAATATCGATCCTTTTAATATTAGTTTAAACTCCTTAAGAAAAAAATGAAGAAAGAGATACTGTATTTAGATTTGCATGTGTCATAATATGTACTTTGTAGATTTTTATTTATTTGTAGTGTAAAAAAATGGCTTGGTCCGTTAATAAAACATTTATTATTCAGATATCACCCTAAACTGTAGCCCTCAAGGGCTGAGCGGTTAAAAGGAACATAAGTTAGCACATTCAGATACCACTAATTTTAGAAATGAATAATTATTTGAAAAACAAGTTCTAATTGAATGTCTTGTCTTTTCAGGTGATTCGGAGGTTTGGGCCAGTCGTTTACCTCCAGCCCTCGTCCTCGACTCAGACGATATGGTAAGTAACAATATCGTCCATATAATTTATTTTTGATAATGTTGGTAAAACGGTCGAAAAATCTAGTTCCAGATCCAATTTTTAATATTTATATAACAGGAACATGTCGTATAACAAAACGCATAAACAATTATTTGACAAACTCGCTTCTACGCTTGTTTTCATAGTATTGTATGACTTCTACGCTTGTTTTCATAGTATTGTATGACTACATGGGACATTTATTAATTTTTTAAGTTTGAATGTAATGTGCCTTTGCACGATTGCAAAACTATGTAGATATATAAAGGCATGGAACTCACATCCGAAAATAAGTAAATAAATATCATACTGCGCTATCTAATGTATAGTTCTATTGGAGCATGCCTACATTTACGCGAAACATATTAGGGGTATTTAGTATATGTGATTACCAAGGATAAATCTCCTAGTGCGAGGTCAAGCCGAGCAATAAATTGTGCAAGAGCCTTTTCGCGACAAACACCACCGACTCACCGACGTTTAAGAGCTACCAAAAATCCCAGGAACGTAATGGGATTACCAACTTTGGCAACACAGAGAGCAGAAATCTGATTCTCCTGCAAAGCTCGGTCTAATAGGCTCCGTCAAGCGAATCGGCCCTTTATCCTGCACATTTAAATTTAGATTGCCGAGCTTTGACTTCGCTGAGATAGATATTCTGCGGGACATGATACGACTATCTACGTGAACTCGTCTCGATTTACTTTTGTGATCACCGTAATATCAGGGACAGATGTGGTTAATTTAAACGTAACGAGATGGAAAATGGTATAAGACAGTTCATAGATGATTAGGTATCGGAGAAACGTGTTATAAATATAGTGCGAGCAGCACAATAAATTTATTCAGTTTTTTTTTTAATTATTGAAATATCATCATCTCACTTTTTGTAAAATTAGGTTTTCGAGTGAAAAGTATTTTCAATTTAATTATACCGGGGACCCCATTTAAAAAAATATAAGTTGCATCCGACAAGTTTTTGACTTGACCAGACGTTTTCTCTTATCGATAAAACCACGTGTTTTTACCTATGATCTACTCAGACAAAGTAAAAAGGCACGTCACACCAATACTAAGAAACAGACTGCAGAGGAGACCAGAAAAGGGGGTTACAATGTGTCAGATTGGATCCAGAACGTAACAAGGCAACTGATGATATTATGATTTGTAAAGTTATGGTTAAGGTAATGTAAAATGTAATATGTCTTCTCGAACTTTTTTTTTAAAACGTAGGGGTTGGGGTCCAACGTTATCAGGGAGGGGGCATGTGTGAACTACTAAAACATTTAAACTGCTAATTAATTATAATTTTGTTGAGGCGGGGGCACTAAATGTTTTGGGGGAGGCACGATTATGAACCTTAAAAGTGCAACGGTCAGTGCGATAGAGTTCGTCCAGTGGTGAAAGCTCAGTTTTTCATGTGACATTATTATTCTAAAAAATTAAAAAATAATACAAAGTACATGCAGCGTTAACCTAAAGAGTATGCATGGTTTCTTAATTCAATTAGAATTTTAAATCAAAAACATCATGAAAAAAAAATCGAAAAGTTACAAAAGGCACTGGTTGCAAAATTCTTGTTGAATTTTTATTCTTTTTGAAAATGTTCCCTTTCTATAAATATGCGAACCTAAAATGAATTCCTTGTTTTAAATAAACTCATTATTAATGTGGAAAACACGAGTATTTTGCGCAATATTTAGAAATAATGAAAATATGCAACATGTACAGAATTGACTTAAGAAACATGCAAAATATGATTTTTAAAATTTGTAAACACGGATCGTATGTTAAAACTAACTGAAAAGCCATTATACAGCTTTCTAATAGATATAATATATTAATTATTACAAAACTCTCATCCCTGATCAATCTAGTATATTTAAGGATTATCGACAATGAATTTCGATCGCAAAGGAATATAAAAAATAATTCAGGAACCTCCAGTAAGAAAGTAAACAACTCATGATCCACCCGTCCATTGAATAAATTTCCGCCGGTATTTATCCAGCAGATAAAGATAAAAATGCCAGCCTTATTACCGAAATACATCTTGCTTTATTCAAAGTGGCAGAGGGAGGGCGGTATTTACTACTTACATTTGAAGAGGAATACAAAAGGACGGAAACAGAAAGAAACGACTGGGAGTAACGGAATGAAAAACAATGCAGGATTTCGGTCAATTTGGGTTTTTTACTGCACGAATGAGCTTAGAGGCTTCTGCTGGAAATGATGATATAGTGGCTATAGACTAGTTTATGTCGAGGCAAACCACAAAGGAGGGTTAACTGGTTTCTATCGGAGTGCGTTCTTAGATTTATCTAAATTTAACAATATTAAGAAATGTTAGTGCACATGATAACGGTTTATCTTACTTATTTTTATATTCTATTTTCTGGTAACAGCGTGTTGGTGCTATTGCGTTTCTCGGGAAAACAGGCAGTTCAAGCTGAATTTTTCAACAAAAACTTGCAAATAACGTTCAACTTTTTAATACAGGATTCCGGACCAATTTGTATTTTGTTAATTCCCAAATTGATTTAATTAAGTAATTATTTACTACTTGGATATGTTTGTAAGTTTCATTGATTAAAATTCCTTAACATGGAAACAGTTTCCTATATCAATACTAGAATTATTAATGCATTGTTATGGTGGACTTCCTAAACACGAAACTTTAGTCACCATTTTGTCAAGAATCACGATAGATTTTGGGAGGGGGGGGGGGGGTAAAGTTTAATTAAAATCCTTATTAAGGCCCACTTAATAATGGTATTATAATATATTGCTCGTATTACATATTCATATTCTCTAGCCAATCATGGGTAGAATCCAACAAGCTTGGTCGTAGTGTTTTGACTATCTGTTTTGGCACGATCTACTCAAAGAGTCTAATGATTTCTTAATTTTGTAAAATAAATGCCTTGCTTGAGTGTAGCAAATTCCGATTTTAATGCTTATCTATATCGTGAACTACCAAAACGCATAGACTACTAAGTAAATATCACCCTGTCCCAAGTTTGAACTTGAATTTGAAAAATATTATGTAAACATTCAAGACAAGTTTTAAGCAACGCAAGCAAGGAGCACAAGCGAGTATGAACCTTAGTTAGTTACAATGATCAGCAGAATTTGTATATAAATAATCAAGCGGACCACAGCTTTGTCTCTCACCTTCCCGCTCCGCGTGATTCACCTCAGTGCACATATACGTAGTAATCAGGAGGTTCTAAGATCCAACCGAATTCCCCAGCCACAACTGAATTTCATAGTGCACATGTACGTGGGCTTGGGGTTACCCATGTTGCGCGTAAAACTGTTTTAAATGAGTTAGCAATATAAACTAAACAAGATGTTACCTACCCTTAATGATGCTGTCAGCGCAACATGTGCTCCGACTGCTCGTCGGCGTGGAAGTGGGTCAATTATTTGCTTTTGACCAGGACGCCACTAGTTTGACTTTATCTGCCGTCCCAAACTAGAAGATCCTCGGTCTTAATAATCCTTAAGGGTGATTCAAAATCAACCAACTATTAACTACACTTGTTTGGTTGAGGTATTTCAGAACAAATAAAAGACGGTACGCTGGTGCAAGTTTAAGTTTATTGGGTGATCGTTAGGCTTGACGTTCAAGTGTTGTCGTGTTTCTTTCAATAAACAAAATGATATAAATATAAAAAATATAAAAGATCTTAATTGAAAACACATAATAACCTATATGCTCACAAATATAGAACTATATCAGTTGTGTATACGTACAGACTGTAATTTTAATTAAATTGAATTATAATGGAAGTGAAATAGATAAAAGAAAAAGAAGGACACGTTCAGCTATATCGGAAGTAACAATATAATATACCAAATGAATACGAATGATCAAAATCAATTTCAGCAAATTAATAATACACACAATATGCATAAGATATCTATCGTCTCATCATGCTAGTAATAAAAAGTCATCAGGATAATATTTATTACTACCAAACCTCGTGCGCGTCTACCATGGTATACGTGTCGCAGTTGTACATAACTAAATCTTATCGAATCAGTTATGAAGTACCATTAAGTAAAATTATTATAATCAGATAGTTCATCAGTCAGAACGACAATGTTTATCATTTACCACGATATATATTAAATTGTAAGAATAGGGAAATATAATATAGAAAAAAACTATCGATCCACACTAGTAAGTAGTATCCCTATCAGAGGTATACTAAGTTAAATTAGCACTGGTAAGCTATGCTAACACCTAAACAGTTTCAAAAATATCTATATTAATACAACGCAGAAAGAAATAAAACACGCAATCTAATACAACTCTGAAAATACTAATAACATGCCAATAACATTATGTAGAAGATCACAAGCGTTCTGTGTACCTAGAAGCACGCCCAATCTGTCTTTACCTATACACTTATCTTATCTGGTTCCCGCCGATATAATCTCCGGCCTTCTGAACGTAGGCTGCTAGGCGCCTTAGGACCCATAAACTTACAGTGGTAATTTAAGGTAGTGCCCGCCTGGACGTTTAGTAACTCTGGCGGCAGTCGATACCGAATTAAAACAACCAACTTGACTGGCTGACAGGTAGCTACTTTACTCGCTCCAAATAAAAACCCTAAAAGAGGCCAAGCTCTAATTAAGGATTTTCCTATTGCAATTTTAGGCAGCTTCCTCTATTAGAACTGTCTCCATATAAAAAGTATTTAAAATTAATAATAAGACCCCCATAGAAATTTAGCCGTCCTTGACAAAATGGCGAAGACCACGTAGCCATATGATATGAGACTCATGTGCCTACGTTGCTAATAAAAAGTAATTTTAAATTTTCTATATGGTTTACCCCTGAACTTAAGGGTATGATTTTTGAAGAAAAAGCTGCATGCAAAATATAAGAGAACTAATTCAAATGTGGATTATGATTCATTCTGTCATTTACGTAAATTATGCAAAGAAAAGGTTCACCAAGATTATAGCCCTTATATCAAAAAAATTGAGACTGATCTAAAGGGTAACATTAATGTTTTCTGGAGATTCATTAGGTCTAGGGGTAGAAAGAGTAATATACCATCAAAGAACATATGTGTAGAACCAACTCCATCACAAAGCCTTAGTGCTGTCACCAAGAGAATCAGCTCACCAAATTTAAACTTGACGAGTTTATATATTAAGATTTCTGATATTTATGAAAAACTTGCTAACCTAGATGTGTCAAAAGGACCTGGTCCCGATATCATAAATGCATTATTTCTTAAAAAAAAATTGTGTCTAGGAGTCTAGGCCATTATGGATATTATTTAATAAATCTCTGACTATGGGAATTTTTCCAAAAAAATGGAAAACTTCACATGTAATTCTAATTTTTAAAAATTGTGGAAATAGAGAAAATGTTGAAAGCTACAGGCCTATTTCATTAATATCATTAATTCCAAAGCTCTTTGAATCATTTATAGCGGACTTTTTAAAAGAAAAATTTAAAAATATCTTAGTTACACAGCAGCATGGCTTTGTCAAGGTAAATCTATAACGTCTAATCTTCTAGTCTATCATACGCATATAATTGAGGCATTTAGTAGCATGGATAGAATGATGAGAAATTGTAATAACTGTGATATAGACTTTTTTAACACTTCACTCTTAAAAATGTCCTTAAATATAGAGATCTAGTCTAAAAATTTAACAATGCTTTGACTACTGGTGATGTTTGCTGTGTTGTTTTGTTTTGTCTCTTTTTACTTATAAGCACGTTTTAATACTGTAGATATCTGTTAATTCTTAAATATTATTGCTTACGTATTTGTTTCTTTTTAAATTTTATGATCTACGTTGGGGTTTGGAACCTTCGGCAACATGCACTAAAACAGAGTTTTATCCACAATACCGAAACAGAATATTTGCACTCGACGCGCGTTTCGCTAACCATGTTAGCATCATCAGGAGATGATTAAAACTAAAATTAAAATCTACCTAACTCCCTTTTATACTACTGTTTGCTTAATCAAGCGGAACTAAACAGAACCAATCCTGGGATCCCGCTAGTCACGCTTGATTAACCAATACAAAGGACTATACGGAATAGGCCCTCTATCTCTATTTAAACTATTCTTACATTTAATAATTTCCATACTTTCATATGCGTCTAATAATCTCCTATCAGTTATATTATGAATTAATTTTAAATTTTTAATTGTTATTCTATGGTTATTATCAAAAGCATGCTCGGCAACACTTGATTTTTCTGTTCTACCATACTTTAAATGAGCTAAATGTTCTTTGAATCTAGTCTGTATAGATCTTCTAGTTTGCCCAACATATTTTTGGTTACAATCCATACATCCAATTTCATATATTCCACTTCTTTCCAATATTTCAATTTTGTCCTTTGGACCACCTAATAATTTCTTAATATTGAACTGAGTCTGATATACTAATTTTAGACCTACTTCCTTAAAAACTTTTTGGAGTCCTCTAGTATACTGAGGATTATACGGTATCGAAACGTATTTTGTATTTTCATCCTGATTAACGAAAGAAGTGGAATCACGAATGGTCTTTCTAAACAAATGCCTATTAATTAGTTTATTTATTAAGTTAGTATTAAAACCATTAATTTTCGCTATATTCCTAATAGTTTCCGTTTCATTATTAAATCTTTCTCTGCTAAGAGGAAAGTTAACCAAACGGTGTACTAAAAAATGAAAGCTGGCCATTTTATGTTGGTCGCAGTGGAAGGAGTCATTAGGAATATATCGGTTAGTGGCAGTATTTTTTCTATAAATATCAAATTCTAGTGTGTTATTATCGTTCCTAATCACTAAAGTATTCAAAAATGGTAGCTGGCCATTGTTCTCGACTTCATAAGTAAATTTAATGGTGGGGAAACGGTTGTTTAATTTTGTTACAAAGTCTTCAACATTAGCGGTTTTAGTGTCGAAAATCGCGAAAATGTCATCCACATACCTGTACCATACCCTTGGAAAATATTCGAACTCCTCACTGATTTCATTTTCAAATTTACTCATGAAAAGATCTTTTCATGAGTAAATTTGAAAATGAAATCAGTGAGGAGTTCGAATATTTTCCAAGGGTATGGTACAGGTATGTGGATGACATTTTCGCGATTTTCGACACTAAAACCGCTAATGTTGAAGACTTTGTAACAAAATTAAACAACCGTTTCCCCACCATTAAATTTACTTATGAAGTCGAGAACAATGGCCAGCTACCATTTTTGAATACTTTAGTGATTAGGAACGATAATAACACACTAGAATTTGATATTTATAGAAAAAATACTGCCACTAACCGATATATTCCTAATGACTCCTTCCACTGCGACCAACATAAAATGGCCAGCTTTCATTTTTTAGTACACCGTTTGGTTAACTTTCCTCTTAGCAGAGAAAGATTTAATAATGAAACGGAAACTATTAGGAATATAGCGAAAATTAATGGTTTTAATACTAACTTAATAAATAAACTAATTAATAGGCATTTGTTTAGAAAGACCATTCGTGATTCCACTTCTTTCGTTAATCAGGATGAAAATACAAAATACGTTTCGATACCGTATAATCCTCAGTATACTAGAGGACTCCAAAAAGTTTTTAAGGAAGTAGGTCTAAAATTAGTATATCAGACTCAGTTCAATATTAAGAAATTATTAGGTGGTCCAAAGGACAAAATTGAAATATTGGAAAGAAGTGGAATATATGAAATTGGATGTATGGATTGTAACCAAAAATATGTTGGGCAAACTAGAAGATCTATACAGACTAGATTCAAAGAACATTTAGCTCATTTAAAGTATGGTAGAACAGAAAAATCAAGTGTTGCCGAGCATGCTTTTGATAATAACCATAGAATAACAATTAAAAATTTAAAATTAATTCATAATATAACTGATAGGAGATTATTAGACGCATATGAAAGTATGGAAATTATTAAATGTAAGAATAGTTTAAATAGAGATAGAGGGCCTATTCCGTATAGTCCTTTGTATTGGTTAATCAAGCGTGACTAGCGGGATCCCAGGATTGGTTCTGTTTAGTTCCGCTTGATTAAGCAAACAGTAGTATAAAAGGGAGTTAGGTAGATTTTAATTTTAGTTTTAATCATCTCCTGATGATGCTAACATGGTTAGCGAAACGCGCGTCGAGTGCAAATATTCTGTTTCGGTATTGTGGATAAAACTCTGTTTTAGAAATTTTATGATGTTGAAAATATGTACAAATTTTTTTTAATGCTTTATGACATTAAGCAATTAATAAAGAAATTTTATACTTAAACCTTATAGTGATAGACTTAAGTTTTTTAGGTTAAGTTTATTAGGTTAAGATTGTATTCCTATAACGTGTAACCGAATGGGCTTTTCCCGTGAATTTGTTAAATAAATAAATAATTAAATAAATATCACCCTGTGATTGACATAATAAAAAGCCCTAAGGAAAACTAAACAATATAGTGTGTGTGCCACTACCATAAAAAAATCCGCTCTTTGACTTTAATTTGCTCTCTCTTTAGCAATTAAATCCCTAGGCAAGAACCGAGCTTGCTTATTTATATAATTGATATTAAATCATTCACTGAGCTGATCTAATACTTTAAAAGTTCTTGTAATCAAAATTCAAAGTTGAAAAGAAATTTATTAAAAATTATATACAACCATTATACAATCTATATCCTATTATACAATACGAGTTCCCATAAAGACAAAGGCATCAGCTATGAGTGATCGACTGTAATATGATACCGAGGACGGTAACATGAATCCCTATTCAATACGCTTCATTTCCCCTGAATATTACTTCTTGTAAAAGTAATGGATATAATAAAGTTATGTTATGTCTGTTCCAAGTCCAAGTTACCTTATGTTCAATGATATTGCATGTTATAAGTGCATGAATTAATTAATTTTGACCATGATTCAAGAATAACATTTTTTATATAGCAGTATTATGCAGTACATTCAATCCCCTCTAAGAACCCTGTACTTTGGTGATTTACCAAGAAAAAAAAACGAGGTCAAGTCAAGATCAAGTCCACCTAGAACGCCAAGTTCAATATTAAAGGTTTAACAAATTTGGACTAACAACACGTAAAATACAACAAAATGGTTGCCACGTCAAAAAAATGAACACGCGACCCAATAATTCAGGCCTAAACGCACCTTTGGCCAAGAGCCTGCGTCTCTGTTGGAACCAGCTGCTCAACAACTCGGGCGGTGTTGCCAAATTTAAGGAACATAACGCAACCACTAAATAATCTTGCCTGCCTACATCAGGCGAAAACTCAGACAGTTGTTTAAAGATCAAACTGATAGTAGCACATCATTAAATTATGTTGTTTCTTGTTGGCGTGGTCCGCAAACACATCAAAATCGCACGAGAATCGCTAGAGAAACATGTTCACCTTGCAAAATTCCAAGACTATCACTCAATAGGCAACCAACAATTATTGTCAAGTCGGCTGTTTCATCTCATCACATCAGAAAAAAACAATGACTGAATTTTTAACTTTTTCTATTAAATATTGAAACAAATTCAGGAAAATAACCGACAAACTCCGAAACCAATATTTCTGACATCCATGAGACTGATTTAATGAAGGTGATTATTCGGAAGGTAAGAGAATTATTGAATGTTTTGAAATGCACTGTTTGAAGGTTTCCCCGATAGCAATGGTCAAAATACAGTAGGCTTCATTGATTGATTATGTGCTAAGCCAGTGAAAATATTCATAAAGCCCGATCGATCATATCAAACAGCCCGAGAAAATCAAGTTACGTGTACGACTACAGAACTCTCAATTTTCCCTAGAACAGTCGGATATAAGGCTAGGGTCATACGGCAACTATGCAGGTATCTAAACGAATAAGTAGTATTATATTAAGCTTGACAGACTAGCCTAATAGATAGGATTAAAGGTGAAATAACTGACTTTATTTGACCTCTATCTGTTACATGTTTTCATACTGATTTGAGATGTAACACCCACTGAAAGTAGTAACTTTAAATCTACGATAAATTTGTCACAGTTCTAAGTAAAATAATTTAGAAGTAGTATCTGTCAAAGAGCTAAACTGCAAACTCTGAGTGAAACTAAGCCCAATAAGTTTGTTTATAAAACGCTCAAACACTAGCCTGAATTAATCAAAAACTGACCATAAAGTTATTATAAATAGTGACAATTCAAAGAATACCTCAACAGAAAAGACACGAGCATTATCATCTCTTCTCACCTGACGTCGCGTCGACTGATCTTAATCTGAGTTGCATAACCTACAGCCAACCAAGGCATGGCTTCACGAAACACAATAAGGTGACAATCTCTCCTTTTTGTTCATTTGGTTACATTAGCCTTTGAGACTATCTGTACATGAATATTTGGTAATCTGGACCTTTCTGGAATTTGTTCTTAGCTTATCTTTTGGGAATCATGTCAATTATCGTCTTGATGTTTGCCTTCTACAGGCGAAACGTGGAGAGTCGCATTTCGTTGGTGCTATCTGCTTGCCGGTTCCAGTGACGCGTCACGTACTGCGACCTGAGATTTCTAAATATTCACTTGTGGGACCACGCTCCGTTGAATATCACACGTGCGGTATAGGAATATGTCTACCGGTGGCGTGATGCAGAGGAAAACCGCAAAAGTGGTCTAGATTTCTGATGTCGTCATTTTTCGTGGGAAGATGCGTCAGGAAAATGTAGACTAAATTCTAGCAGCCATATTGACTGCGAATTCCGCAAATTAGACGGAATATTAGTACGCGGTTGGTCAATGAGTGACGTTGATCATGAGGTAATTAAGATACAAAATATATTTAAATAAGAGACAGCTAATTTGTACCTCTTCTCTTTATAATCAGGTTAGTTACTAAAATTAAGTAGATTTGGTACGTCGAAATCTTGGGCAATTGCCTCAAATACTGACGGAAAAGCCTTGTTATGTCAGATACGGGATTGGCTAGATAGGCACTAGGCAGTGAGATCTTGTGGAAGGTTTACACGTAGCTTTGCTTCTGGCATTTTCACTATTAGACTATCGAACAAGGGCTCTTTAAAGTTCGGCAATTTAGAGAAGTAGTGCGGTAACTCAGTAGAACAGTTTTGTTTTGTAACGAAAATAGTGCCCTGAAAGTAGGGCGCCATTTTGTAACGAATTGAACAGTTGGGCTTCACTTTGTAATGAAATACTAGCTCAGTCGCCAATTTGTAAGGATACATTTAGTTGGACACTAATTTGAAGCGAAAGTTAATTTAATTAAGTATGAGTTTCGTTTTTCTGAGGGGGTGAGTTGTCTCTTTTATCAACTTTTTTTTATTTTGGGCGCCAAAGTTCCTAGAGACAATGCGAACTAAATATAAATACTTAAAGATCAATAACTATAAAGATAAGAATATCAGAAGTTTGCCCTTATAATTCCTGTCACAGAGCTCTATCTTGCGATAATAATAAACAAAGGAGTTCAATTGACAATATATTAATTTGGTAATTAAATTACAAATATGAGAATATGTGATAGTATCATGTAAAATGAGGATTACAATTAAATTACAAATATAAATGATAAAATTATTTGAAATATAAGTTTTGAATAAATTGACTAGCAATGAGAATTAAAACTAATGTAAAAGATTAAAAAAAAAATGAATGAGTAAAACGATACCAGTGACATTTACAGTTGATTAATCTTCTGATTGGCTAATACTTAGCTTGTCCAACTGTCCTGTAACCATGCGATCGTATTGGGACTTCTACAGGAACCGCTTCTGCCTGTTCCCAAGTTATGTTAATGGGTGAATCTAGGACTTAAAGGTTGACCTAGTGTCAGCTCCCTCTACAGGTCTGCTACAGCGACGTGGATGAACACCTGCTACTTGCCAAGCACGAGGTGTTTTTAGCCAACGTTGGATACTTGTAAAAACATAACAACCTAGTTTTAGACCAATGTATATCGCTAATTAAAAAATTATTCAGGGAAATATCCTGTGGACCTCAGTTAGACTATAACACAGAAAGAAGTAATCAACCATTTGAAAATTTACTGGTTAAAGCAGGTATAATCAGAAACTTAAATTACAATTTTAAGTTGAGCAAAAATTATAAATAACTACTGTTAAGCAAAAGTTATAAATAACTACTGTTAAGCAAAATTCATAAATAATTACTGTTACTCAAGATATTCTTTTTCTTTACTTTAAGGTATGAAATTCATAAGGAAATGATGGAACTACGTTCCAAACAGTGGCTTTCGGCAAATTTAAATAAAAGACAACTTAAATTTAATGATAAATAGAAAAAATAGAGGTACAACCTCTCTATAAACGAGTCTTATAACTCCAAATAAGTAATTTCTATTACTTTTTTATGTATGGCCCTTGACACATAAACGATAATTGAACGCAATTACGCCTCAATCAATTAAATATAAAGATAAGGCAATCACTATCTCGCATTGAAATAGAAATTTAGATACAAGATAAGAAAAAAATAGGTAAATTTACACATGTGAGCTTAACCTCTCATAAATGCAAATTAATGTCGATACATCAGTGTTGAGACGTGACAGGGCAAGTGCTAACAACTATATGCTTGATGTTACAAATAAACTGAAATTTTAATGAAATAAGCCTGAAAAGAAAAATATTAAAACTAACAATACTATGAGGGAAAATTCAGAGAAATTCTACTAAAAATTCAATTTACTACCTTTGCAGGAATATATAAAATCCACTCTGAGAATTCCCCAAATAATACTGTTCAACTTAAATGGAAATACGTAAAATAATATGCGTGACCGCTAAACGATGAAATAATTACATTCTCTGTAAATGTGGACTAAACCTCTATCAAATTACAAGAATTTGACTAATGAGAGACGAAATTATTTACCAATAAATCGGTATTTTTACCGACCGGTCACTACAAAAATTAAGATTATTGAAGATGTAAGTTAATTGAAAATGTAATATAAAAATACTAAATTCTTGCTTAAGCTAAATACGATTAATCGAATCAGAAACAATTATTAATTATGTGTTAAGAAAAAGAAAAAATTAGTGAAATAAATTGCAAGATGAATAAAATATTTCAAGATTAAATATCAGCACTTACCCAGTCAAGCGTCACCCCAAAGATAAAACTACCTTGCTTTCAAAATTCAAGACGTTCAACAAATTATGATTTTCGATGTTTTAATTGGATATTTTATATCATGTGACTACTACTAGGGGGCACGCGGCGTCAAACAACAGAGATACCCAATATATACTAAATATAGTAATCTATAGTAAATTAAATGGTTAAATTGCAGGTATTAAATAGCGTACTACGCTCTCCAATTACCAACTACATGACATAAGCCCGTTCCCGAATAGATGTCACTACTGAATATCTAGTAATCTACCGTGAAACATCCACAAATTGTAGGTATAAACCAGCGTACCCGTACTTCTTAAATAATTAGTTGCACAAAATATACCCATTCGCGAACAGATGTGACTGGCGATTCATATCCCACACATCGAAAATCATTCGCAATTAAACTGAATTTAGTGGAGCGGAATAAGCTAATATTTCGTTACAGTTTTATTATATCTTCTACTGAGCCCTTTGTCAGCCTTAGGCAGGTATCTTTGGTGTATTACGTGGTTTGTGCCTTAGCTTTTCCCTTAATTGGGATTTATCACTGTTTTCGTCACATCCTCCATTCTGTCGAGGCGGCCTAGATGATTTCAACAAAAACCCTTAACTGTTTTTTTCTCTGCGAAGACTTCTTCTTCTTTAATCGAAGAAGTCCCTTGTACGATCATCGGTCATCTAGATGTTTCGGCTCTCTGATCTTTAAATTTAAATTATCCTTTAGCCTTGTCCACTCTCAGTTTATTCTAATCTGAGGTGAAAGTAGGTGAACAAAAATAGAAGTTAATAAAGAACTTGACAAACACTAATAATAACGTTAGGTTTTAAGTATTGTCATCCCACTCATCTCATTATTTACCTTAATTTATCTTAACATATCAATAACTGTATCGTATAAATCAAATGTAGTTCTATCCAATCCGACCTCTATATTCCCGTGTATTAAATTAGGGTGTGCAGTTTCTCTATTGTTGCCTCTTTTGTCGTAAAATTTTTATACTTTCGCAACAAAACTATCAGGTGAAAGTCCGTAAAGAGCTATTTTATTACAGCCATAAAACTCAGTTATGATGGATGATGGACGAAATAAACAAGGGCACTATGAAAGCAGTTGCAGCTGAGTATTTACTGGACAAATAATAAAACGAACATCCAACAAATGAAAGAGTATAAAAGAACTAGAAGACTTGGGAAGGTATATAAATTTAAAATCATTTGTAAAGGTGAATGAATTTTAACCGCTAGACAAGAGACTGCCAGAAAATAAAAAATAGTTAACTTTTCGAGATTCTTATATCTTTCCATTGAAGCCAAACCAGCACAAGTTTAATAATAATAATAATAATAATAATAAATAACTAAATAGTGATAATCCGTATAGACAGCTGCTGACGGCAGGTACCAACGAAACGTCTACTTTGGACCACGCACCGGCTTATAATCAGTCAAGCCAAAGCAAGAGCAAATTATGAAAACACTTTTGCTAATAAACTTTGGAAGCAAAGCGCCCATCTATCATTCCCGAAAAATGTATATCCCGGCCATTTGTCGCATTATATCCAGTTTGTTTTTCTGGAGCGGGGGACCGAGGAAAAGCGAATTGCAACAATCCAAAACGCCTGAATAATGCAGCAGGGTGGTCCCTGCGGAACATCGTCGAGATGGTTTGGAGTGGAGATACGTAACCGATAAAATTTTAGAAAAGGGATTTTTAGATGCCGGCGAAGGTTTCTTTAAGTGAAGGGTCTCCAAAGAGTTTTTGTCTCGATTGCTCGGCCATTTGATGAAATAATACGCACTAATATTTCGACGATAATGGATTATTAATTCAGGGTTTACGTTGGGCGTTACGTGGGTGCAAACTGACAAGCAAAAGTTTTATTCAAAGCTGGATACTTAAATAGTGATATTTTGACGATATTCTTGAGAGTCATTATTAGACGTAATAACAAAGACGAGGATAGGGGTTAAACTAACGCATTGATAAAATAACTTGATGTTGTCTTGCAAAGTAATCCTTAGGAAACAGATCACTTGCCGCTATCTGGACTCTGGAAATGGTGAGAGGGTGGCCTTGACAGGCCGCGACACTTAGGCCCCGTTGGACCCTCTGTGCATCCTTCCTAGGTCAACCAATCCATCTAGACCATCGCCCAGCCTAGTGCTGTAAAAAAGCCGGCGATAATGCCCGAGGAGGCTGTTCTTAGAAAAGTCGTGGTTGGCCATCGTTCTTCCAAAATGGATTACAATGCAGATGCTCTACTGTTTCGTCTTCATGTTCGCAGCCTCTGCATAAAGGTGTCTCGCATAATCTCATTATGTAGAGATACTTTCTTAGTTGGCAGTGTCTAGTCAAAATCCCCGCCATGTGCCGTAGGTTTTTCCTTGACATACCCAATGCCTTAATGCCAATTATTTTTACTTAAACAACATACTTTAAGATGTTAAAAAGGGTTCAAGCGTGTGGCAGCTCTCGAAAGTCAAATCCCCAACATGGGTGCAGGTGGCCGAATCTACTCATCTAAAATCATCCATTAGAGGAGAAGCCATCTACGACCCCAATCCTGCTCAAGGGCTTCATTGAATAATCCCCTTACTAGGGCACTGTATATTTCACACTGTCTCAACGAAAAATCCCAATTTCGAATGCCACGCACTGACACCTTCTGGTTCCTTTAAGATAACATAAGGACTAAATTGGCTTACCATAAAATGACGACACCAGAAGAATCATCACCGCGCCTTCACAACGTGCCATGTTTACAGCGTCTCTATTTGTGACAAAGTACTAGAAAGTTATGACGTCATACGGATTCGCCAATTCAAGCGGTAAAAGGACGTACTATTGGAATAACCTGACTGAGTTAGAAGTTACTATTTAGATGCTCAGTAGTAGGAATACATAATTCACGCCTTACGTCGCCGTCAAAATTACAATCAGCACACGTCTCCAATAGCATTATGCCAAATAAGACATTAACTTGGCAACAGTGTCGACCGTGAACACCACGCGCTTGTCCAGAAACCGGTCAATTATGCCACCAAAATTACATCCACAGAACTATACGAAACAGAGAACCATTTCCTTGTCGTAGTGCAGGAACAACTCCGAGCTAGAGCCTAGAGTGACAAATATTGATACAATCAAATACAATCAGTCAATTCAAGCGTATGAGAAGCAAATCCTACAATTAAGCAATGCAACTTAGAGTGGTTCTCGAGTCGATATCGATTGATGGACACGACGCGGCATTCGTCGACCAGGACTATGAGTCTATGGTCCAAATCCGACAAGTGACAAGTCATACTACTTCTAATAATATTCCATAGTCACCTAAGTAAAATAATGGATTACAAAATCTAAATCAACGAGACAATTACCACAATACGATCATCAAATTTACGAAAAGTAAGTTTTAATTCCAGTGCTAGATCTCCCTAGATAACCTCATAATATAACTACTCATGCATGCATTACATTCCAAATACTCTGCTAATCTGTAACCAATCTACCACGAATATTGTTTCCTGTTAGACACTGTTTCAGATTCGATCTTGGTCGATTTTCTAAATAAACAGAGATGTGCTCGTAGGCACTATAATTAACCATAGGGGCTAGTTCTAAAGTAATTTTGTAAATAAAACGGCTTTAGCATTATATGAATATTTTAATAAGATATTTTACCTGAAAATAACTGGAAGCTCATAAATAAACAAAATATAAACATTAAATCAATGTACGTAGTCAGTGCTACGATATGAACAATATCAGTCGAGGCAAAGTATCGGCCGTGAAGAATATGACAAGAATAATACTCTTAAAATCTAAAGCATTGCATAAACAGTTGTAATTCTAAACTAGTATATGATTATAAACATAACCTTGAAGCTATGTACAGTTAAATGCTCATTAATGTCCCTGCGGAACAGCTGCGTATGAGCTCAGTTAGCTGAGCTAACTCTGATATGAAATACAGTAATATACAAGCAATAATAACAGGATAAATATTACCTTAAAGTCCACCTATAAGCTACTATGTACACTATGTTCACCAATTGACGGGCAACGTTCAATTCGTTCAGCAGTTTATCTTCCAGCACAGGAAAAGTCACTTTAACACTTACTAAGTCTCTGTTGTAGATTCTATGTACAATGTGGTTCAATTTCTTGCAAATAAGAATGCCTTGAATGTGTAGTTTGATATGGTATGCAGTTATATATGCATGTGGCATGACACGGATGCCCTTGTGAATGCGATTCTTATACACGCAAAAATAATTATAAAACAGGCTATGCAGGTAGCGTAGGTAAGCTGAAATCCGTGTAGGAAATAGCATTTGCGATATCTTTGTAGTGTAATAAAATTTGAGAGAATGGTTGCAGACAAGTGCAGGGTAATCCTTATATTAGAATAAGGCCAGATAATATTTGCAGACTAGTGCAGAGTAATCCTCATGTTAGAATAAGGCCAGATAATATTGGCAGACTAGTGCAGAGTAATCCTTATATTAGAATAATGCCAGAGTATAGCAACCCAGTGTTATACTCTGATAGAGAATGTTGAACGTCCATGGACAAGACCAAGGGAACGCTAGTACAGCGATGGTACCGCGTTTGAGATGTTGAGAGAATGATTGTAAACGTGTGAGTTTACTTACTTGAGATTCGAGACAAGACTCGATTACTTATGGTTAGAGACAAGACTCTATTGTGAGAACTCCCATGGGGGATTGTCATGGGACGCTTGTACAGCGATGGTACAGCGTCTTACTTGAGAGAGAGTGATTGCAAATATGTAAGTTTACTTACTTGGGTTTCGAGAACAGAATCGATTACTTGTGGTTCGACATAAGACTCGCTTGTAGAATTCCCATGGACGAGACCAATGGGGATGCCAGTACAGCGATGGTACAGCGTAATACTTGTAAGAGTAATGGCAGTCAGAGTGCCGATAAATACTTTTTTGAGGCTTGAGATGATGATGATTATGGCTGGATACCACTATGTCACATGAGTAAACAACTAGAGAGATTATGAGGCATGGCGGCTTGGCGCCAAGCCGGCACAAAGGCGCCCTTAGCGCGACTTACATGGTTGAGGTTCAAGATGCTACTTACAGCTAGAACGTGATAACTAGATCAACTCGAAGGAATTGTCAACGCCCCTTGTCACCGCCCCTTCTGGCGGGATAATCTACATCCTCCGGAAATAGGAAGGGCAAATAATGTAAATAGTGAGAAGTTATGTAAAACTTTACGTCAGCGATTGTCTAAAATAACCTTATTAATTTTAACATAAATCTGGTCGAAATACGTTAACTAGTTTTTATAAAATTCGATTGTTAAAGATCGGAAATTTAGGAGCTAACTTGATTTCCTCCATTAAACGCTTGTGAAAGCTCAGTGATTGGCCGAATGTCCGAATGTGTTCCTGCATAGTGTAGCTGATACGGCCTTGGGGTTCGATATACATTGAGGTGATTGGTTTGCATGAATTATGCGGCTGGATGCAGGACTGCTTCTTTGGCGGGGTGCCGGTGCAGATGAGTAAACATTGTTACAACAGATGACCCTAGTAATACGCATTTTAAGATCCTTTACACAAATAGAGCACTATGTAAAAATCGACCTCTCCTATTGGTCGATCCATCTCGTATTACAATATGTCGTCGTCATGCAATCAATTTGGGGCAAGAGATCTCGTGGTCGAGAGGTTTATATGGCTGGGTCTCACCTGGACGGCCCGGGTTCAAACCGCGTTGCTTGTTTTTATTATTTTTAAGAATATGTTTCTAAACAGTTTTTTCCTTGATTTTGGGTATGTCATGGGTTAGTTTGGGTTAACACCTGGTTAGTATCCTTTTCTCGCGAGCGAAGCGAGCGGAGGGTCATGCGGATCGCCCAATAGGAGAGGTCGATTTTTACATAGTGCTCTATTTGTGTATGGATCTTAAAATGACTGGAACAGCGGCTTTTTGTAGAAAGCGCTATGATTGATCAGATGCCTTTCGAGGCCGCTTTGCTTTTAGCTTTCTAGACTGTTTGATGCAGTGGATAAACGTTGCAACCAAGAGATGGCGTTAGTAGTATTGCCATGGATTGTAATTTCTTTAGAATGCGAGGACAGTGGCGTGGAATGGTAAAAGTGTACAAAATTAAATCGTTAGATTTGAAAGCGTGTTCAAAATGGTTTTTGAACAGACACAAGCCAAGAAAGGCTGAAACACATTCTAAATGCCAAGACAACTCAAAACCAGTACTCAGGAGCCCTAATTAGCCAGGCCTAAAGCAGTGAAGAGAAGCTTTGTTCTCGCTAAAGCTTCTGGTATCAAGCTTCTCTGTTTTATTGATTATCAAAGAGCTTTCGATAATGTCAAACATGATTTACTTATAGCGAGACTACGAGAAATCGGAATAGATGAGAAGGATATTCAAATCATAAAACAACTATATTGGAACCAGAAGGCTGAGGTGAAGATAAATGAACACAGTATCAACCGAGGCTTTCGATATAACCAAGGGAGTGCGACAGGGCTGTATTTTGTCTCCGATGCTTTTTAACATTTATGTCGAGAAAATATACCGTGGTGTTGGCCTCCACTTTGAAGGATCTTCAGCATCTATTAAATAAGATAAATGGCATTGGTCGGCGGTACGGCCTGCATATGAACATCTCCAAAACGAAATCCATGGTGATCAGTAGAGGAATCCGAGAGGTTACTCTCGATGTAGAGGGCGAAAACATCGAATAAGTGAAGAGATTTAGGTACCTCGGATCTGTTGTTAACAGTCCGTGGGACTGTGACGAGGAAATTAAGACTCGAATCGGCATGGCCAAAACGGCATACCGACGACTTCAGGATGTCCTCCTACAACAATGCTTGCCCCTGGTCCTCCGACTAAGAGTGATAAAATGCTATGTGTGGCCTATCCTGTTATACGGGGCTGAAACATGGTCAATCAAAGTAAGATCACTCAATCGCATTGAAGCGTTCGAGATGTGGACTCTCCGCAGACTATTAAAAATCTCATACACCGAACACATTACAAACGAGGAAGTACTGCGGAGAACAGGTGTAGAGAGACAGCTCCTAAACATAGTTAGAACCCGGAAAGTGTCATACCTGGGACACATCCTGAGAGGGCCTCGCTACGCCATCCCGAAGCTGATCCTACAGGGCAGGATGGCAGGCCGAAGGGGACCCGGACGAAAACAGCATTGGTGGCTCCGAAACATCAGGAATTGGAGCGGTGTGTCAGATGTGGCAACCATATTTCGTCGGGCAGAAGACAACGCCCTTACAATCATTTGAGGAATGTGCGGAAGATCCCCAACGTGCAGGATGCATATGGGACCGGAAGGCGAACAAGGAGAAAGCAGAGGATGGCTATCAAGGTATATTCTAGAACCGAACAACAAAGCAATTAATAAAATAACTCAAATCAGTAGTTAAGAGCCATAATTAAAGTCGAAGTGAGAGGGTGGTCGTCAAGGTATATCTCTTTATTTATTTAGTTACACTGCTTAACAGATTCGGACCCAATTACAAAGCAGGATTACAAAGATAATCAAAGTACCTAACTAAGCTTGAAACTATGAAATACATACAATAATATACAGTAAAGTATCCAATAATCACAAGTAGAACATCATGAAATATAAAATAATAATTTACAATAAAAATAATAAAACAAATCAAATCAATAATAAGGAGGTATTAGCAGTAGGTAGGTAAGGATAAGGAGAGTCTATCTCAGCGATAGAACTATTGCATATGTCAAAATTGTTGCCAAAAGCATTATGTGTTTTGCACATTGTATAAATGGGCGAAAAGAGCAGTTTATTTGTTCTTGCTCTAGGTAAAGAAAAGGTTAAATTCTGACGGGAGCCCATGCGAGGAACAAGAAAGTTAATTTTATTTAGGAGATCAGGGCAGTCAATAAGATTATTAAGTAATTTAAATAGGAATACTTGGGAAGAATAGACTCTTCTAGTTTTAAGGGACTGCATGTCAAACATTTGAAGCAAGTTCTCCTCAGGAAATTCATGAGGTGGGTAGGAACCATGAGTCCTCAGGTAAAGTAACTTTAAGAACCTACGTTGCACCCTTTCCAGATCATCTATGTGTGCATCGTATGCTGGTGACCATACTAATGAGGCGTATTCTAGTTTTGATCTTATAAAAGAACAGAATAAGGTTTTAAGAGTTACAATGTCGTGAAACTCATGGCTAAGTCTGGTAATAAATTCGAGAGTTCTGGATGTTTCACTAATTATATTTTCGTAATGTTTTGTAAATGTCAGCTTATTGTCAAAGGTTACACCAAGAGCCCTAAAATGTTCTAACCTAGGTAAACGTGTATTGTTTATGGAATGGTGGTGTATAATTGGGTTAGACTTGAGAGTAAATGATAGTACCTGACATTTATCGATGTTCACCTGTCACAAAGCCAAGCACGAAAGAACAGTACCAAGTTATCAGAAAAGCCAAAAACTTTTAACTTCTCCAGAAGTAAATCAATATCCAGTTTGTCGAATGCCTTCGACAGATCTGTGTAGATAATATCCATCTGGGAAGTGCCATCCAGGGATTCAGCGATAATCTGCAAGGCAATCACCAAGTTTGTAGTAGTGGAGCGTCCCTTCAAGAAACCATGCTGACAAGGAGAAATTTTGTTTTTTATACTATGGAATATTCTGTTGTGGAAAAGCACTTCTAGGCATTTCAAAAAGTTTCTTATAATAATTGTAACAGGTCTATAGTTAGTAACGTCAGCTTTGTCGGATTTCTTGAGAACAGGAGTCACCTTTGAACGTTTCCAGAATAAAGGAATCGATTGAGTTGACAGGCAGAGATTAAACAGAAATGTGAGAGGCCCGCTGAGAACCTGAGCACAATCTCTAAAAAGGAAAGATGGAATCATATCAAGTCCACAAGTCATTTTGTTTTTCATGGTTTTTAGCGTACCAAAAACCTCCTCTTCTGAGAAGAAAGGTATATCAATGACGGGACAAGTAACATTAATATTGGGGGAATGGGCTACTGGAGCATTTCGAGGGTTAAAGGATTTATGGAAATAGTCAGAGAAAGCATCAAAAATTTGTATGGTATCCGCAAGATGTTCATTATTATATACCATAGCATTAGGGATTTGATTAAACTTCGCCAGCTTAGTGGTTAAATAAGACCACAATTTGTTTGGGTCAGCTTTGATTTGTTGCTCTGCTTGGAGTACATATTGTCTATGTGATGCTTCAATTTCTCTTTTAATTAGAGCTCGAATTAATGAAAACTTCTGATAGGCAGAGAAGTCATTATGTTTTTTATACCTTGCATGAAGTTTATTTTTTAAAAGAATATTCCTCTTAATTTCGTTGGTGTACCGAGGAGTATATTTAAACTTCTGTGCATGCGTTGATCTCGGAACCCAGTTATTAGTAACTTATAGAATTCACACATCATAACTTATATAATTCATCACAGTTCAAATCGGTATACTGGTAAATGGGTGACCAGTTCATGAGAAGCAATTCCCGATATAAGTTAGTAAAATTTGCTTTTCGAAATTGGTATTTAAAGTCTAAAGAAATATTCACGTTATGTTTTTTTGAGAAATTTTTAGTTGTTATACAGGAAACATTGATTAGCAGTGGCGGGTGATGCGGATCAATGGCTTTTCTAACACTGCACTCAGTGCTATTAAAGAGCACGAGATCTAATAGGCGGTTGTTGCTGTTTCTTACACCATTGAATTGACTAAAGTTATAGGAATTGATAATATTGAGAAGCATGGTTAATTTACCAGTAGAAAGAAGGTCATTATCAATGTAGTTAGCATAATCGGTCACATTGAAGTCCCCAAGGATCAAGATATCTGTACCATACAGAGTATCTTGCAATATCAAGAAATCATAAGTTGCCTCAAGATCAGTCACAGAGCAGGGGGAGGGTGTATAGATAACGAACATATAGAGATATTTGTTATTTAGTAAGACTTTGGAGGCGATGATATCAATGTGCTCAGGCACAAGAGGTCGTAAACCAACCAGTTCCAGAGAAAAAGATAATATTTTATTATTTACAGCCAGTATTACACCTCAGCCTCTCTCCTGACCAGTGCCAATTTGATTGCGATCGCATTATTTATAAACCTTAAAAATATTGGTCGAGGTAAACTCAGTTGTCACAATGGACAGATCAAGCCAACTTTAAGTAGAAGCCAGGATATCATAATCACCCTGTGTGGAAGAGTGGAGAATGTTGATTAATTTAGTGCGAATCCCACCTGTATTTTGATAATAAATATTAAGGGAATTAGGCAGTGGATCGGGAGTATTTGAAATATAATTATCTTTACTAGAACTATTAAATGTTAGTGGATTTACAGAGTTATACATAGATTGAGAGTTATTGTCAATGTTATTTACAATAAATGAATTCATGTTACAACCTGAGAGTATGTGCGATTCCGGAAAACCCTTGGACTGGTATAAGTTTCAGAATGTGCACCCACCCTTACATTAGATTCGGCCACATAACATCCGGTAGGCCAGAAATCCTTGCTCATATATTGAGGCTTAAGATGTTCCGGAACGCCAAGCTTAAAGATAGCAGTCCTAGGCCTCTCAAAATTCGACCTCAACCTTGTACAGGAACAAAGAGTTCAAATGTTTGAGTCCACAACATCCAGAACGTGTTCTGGTGTTGTGGTGGGATTCAAATTGGCTTGGTAAATGTAGGTAAGCTTTTCACTTGAGCCAATATGAGGATTTACAACCTGTAGTTGCTCTCTAGGAGGGCCAGTGCAGATTAGACCGTTTCTTTCCCGCCTTATATTTATGTTTACCTGGCATTGTTGAGAGTTGACGCGCATACTGTGATTCTGATGCTGAGAGGAAATACCAACCTTGCTGTGGTTAAGCACATTGTTCTTATATTGCCCATCCTTGGCCTTAACAGTCAACTTAGAAGGTCCATCAGAGGGTAGTGGAGAGGAATCATGAAGTATATTATAGGTATATTATAGGACCGATTATTGCCATAATAAAGAATATGAGCCAAGTGATTAGACGAAGAGTTCCTTTTTTACCACTTAGAAAGGCAACGCAATAAGAGAAAATCAAGAGGACAACACCGATATACAACTAAGCTTTGTAGTTTCAAGCTGGTACGATATACCGTGTGTGTAAAGTTAACCGTTTATATGAAGGCCTATGCATTTAATCCTATACATATGTATGAAATATTTGCTTTCAAATACCTAGCTTAGTGGATTAGGTACCATATTTTCCCATTACTAACGATATTATTATGATGTTTATATAATTTTTGTAGTATATTTCAATAAATAAAATGAGGTTTTCACTATCACAACAGAAACACGTTTCCCCACTGTCGTCTTATGTCAATTTTATTTAAATGTCCTTTGCCAATTTGTCCAGAAAAATTGATTATCTTATATGGCATCGTAGCCCGTTACAAAAGTTCTCCGGTCCCCCTTGTAATGAAACCCAATGCAATGGAGAGATGAGATTTTGTTTTGACGAAAGATTCCTAAACGCGCAAACGAAACATTACATCTAATTTATTTATATTCATTCACATGAGTTACCTAATGATGCTCATTTCTGATAAGCATCTACTTGCAGTCCTTTCTAAGGGATCTTGCAGGAAAATTTGCCAAGAAAAATCTTGAAACGGTTAGGAATCGCATAAAGGACAGTTTAGAGACCACGCAAGAACTCGGTGAATCCGGAAGTATTTTTAAGGGTGGCTGAACGTTCAAGGAATTCTTTTCGAACTGTAAACACACCTATCGCCATTTGACCTAAATTTCACGTATAATGCGGTGAAACGTCGGAAATTACATGGTTTTCAAACGAAAAATCATTCGATCCTACTTTCCATTTAAATTGTTTAACAGGGCTCATATTTTTTCTTCTTTGAAGCTTATTCGATTCGCATAAAAATTAGGTTTTTTTCGTTATATTTTAATGCCTTAAAAGGGCACTAGAAGAGACCTAGGTTTGCCCTCCTAGGCTTTAGGTTTTGAGAAATGTAAAAGGCTGTAGCACTGTCCTATTGTTGATCTTTAACTATAGATTTCTTTTGATGACTTGATTAATTAACGGATCTTTAGGCTTTTATATGGTGTTTTAAATAAGTTAACAACATGATTGCGTATAATTGAAACTATTACACACAGGCCATTATGCAAATTTATTTACTCGATATACTCGTAAATCGTTTTAGTCCGCCAAGCTCGCCTGAATATGAATACGCAGTCATCTAACGCAAACGTTGAGGATTAATTAAAGCTAATACGCTATTATTTTAAGTCAACAACTTTAGTAAATATGAATCCGTGACTGTATAAATTGAGTTAATAATTAACTACAAGTATATAATTAGTTTGAATAATATCCTCAGTAAATATTCCAGCCAAATTTCTATACAAGCTCTAGATATCTTTTTCGGTGAAGCTCAAAGTGGACGAAATAAATTATGAAAAGTCATAGGATGTCATTTTATCAAAAAGTTTATTTTCTTATTTTTACAAAAGTGGATATGCTATGAGAATTGAACTACAGTATCGGCCCCTTTCCCATGTAAAATCTCCAAAATAAGAATTATTAGATTTGCGAGGCTTCGATGCGCAGTCCAATTTAGTGAACTGCTTTTCGCACATTTTTGTTTTCTTCATCGAAGGACCAGAAGTAATGATAGGCCCAAATTCGCTTTTACCTACTTAATTTATTATACCAAAAATGTTTGTTATTAAACGTACATCCTAGGACAGGACATTGAGCATGCTCTTTCTATCTACACTACACAGGAGCATTGACACAGCTGTGTGTGAAAGTAAATTCCAATTCTTGCAAGGAAAAATGTTGGCTTAATTGGAGAATTAATCTCGCGTACATTGTATTCTTTGGAGATTAGATTTTATAATATCGAATTGTCTAAGCCAAAAGACTCAAGAATAGGAAATTGGCATTAAGTCGTTGGTAACTAGAAATGGGAAAGCCGAAATGGTAAATATACCGAGAAATTGGCATTAAGCCGAACGTAACTAGAAATGACAGGGCCGAAAGCTCAAGCAATAGCATTTTATTATTTTAACTTAAATAGGAGTTGAATAGCATTTTATTTGGCAGCTAAAAGCACAAATAATATAGTCCGGGTGCAAGTTATAAAATGTCAGGAATCGTATGCTCATTCTAAAATCTACTTAAGTAATGGCACGGCGCCTGGTACATATCCCCGAGCTCTGCGTCCTCGCACCCGATATAAATTCCCGGCCATAACGTCATGATGATTCTGCTCCTTGAGCCAAATCGATTTAAAGAACCCGTTTGTTGTAGGGCATCCTAATATAAGTACATGAACAGTAAGTAGCCAAAGCTAAGATTCTGTGAAATAGGCCTTATGGGGAAACCACTATAAAAAGCTCGCCTATAGCTCTAGCTCCAGGGTGATGTGGAAACGATCTAACATTTATTACACTTAAGCTATATATATATATATAT